>APFE030351756.1:104291-141781 GCA_000404065.3 Pinus taeda
ACAGATTCATCATATGCTGCCATAGTCACATTGAGTCATGCTTTTGTTCAAGGGAGGTTAGCCTGAGTCGGCCTCTCTGCGGTGTCTCTTGACTCATTTTTTAGTCGTCCATCCTGGTTGTCAGTGTCATGTCTATTATCACATCAGTTATATTGGTTCTTTACTCGTGCCGGTTTGAGAAGGTCCCCATTGACTTCTTGCTGGCGGGTCTTGTCCTTATCGACGACGACATCTTGCTCTAAGGACAAGCCTAGAGCTGCACACTAGCCCTATTTTCATTATTGATAGGTTACCTTATGCTCAACATCGATCAGTATCATGGGTCTTTGACTGAGTGGTTTCCCTTGTGTTTGACGTCAGCTTACATTATCACACATTGGGATTCGTGCAGTACCTTGGTTTCCATTTGACCCTATTGGTGGATATCCCGCCTCTATGTCAGCTTTCATTATTGGTTGGTTCAGAGGGTTTCTGTCGTGCACTAGCTACATCTTGTGTACGCTGGAAACGTACCTCGGTTTGGTTACTACATCTTTCTTCGTCTGATTCCTTCCACATTATTGGCCTACGAGTTACACTCGTGTTAGATTGATGAAGGATGCCTTAATGCCTTCCTTCTAGCGGATATTTCCCTATCGACTCCAACTCATTGCTCTGGGGCAAAGATCTAGAGTCCATTTGGCAGTACCTTGGGGTTTGCAGTCATTAGTGGCAGATCCTTCGCTATCGACAGTGGGAAACCATCATTGTCTCCTGATCGATAGATTCTTACAGGTGTTTGACTCCAGCTCATTTATTCTCACTTGTTGGTTTGTACTGGGTACCTTGATGCTCATTATCATTAGCGGTGAGTAGTCTCGTGTTTGTTAACGGTATACATCAATGACCTGTAATCAAACAATTTCTCACATGGTCGACTTCAGATCATTTATTCCCATGGTGTAGGAATGTACCACGGCAGTCGGTGAAGACCTCAGGTTGTATCAGCATTCATTGGTTCACTTGACAATTGCTCTTGTTGCTGCTAGTTGATACCACTCCACCTTATATGTTGCAGTCAGTCATGGCGACATTCTATATGCTGGCACCTGAGTTTGCAAGGTAGTACCATCCTTTTCCATCATGTTCAGTTGGTACCTTTTGGGATCAGTCTTTGATATTAGTGATCCGTTGTATTTCTCAGCATCATTGACAATTTTAGATGTGATATTCAGACATGTACTTGTTCGATCATGATCAGATGATCCATTATGTATTTTCCAGTCATTTATACTTGTATACTTAGTGGATCCGCTTGTACTTGATATGCGGACATGCTTTGCTTTCTTTGAGCATGGGTATGCCCGCCTCAGATGGTGTTTCTTTTTGATCTCCTTTTGTGGCTTGGCAGGCTGAATCGTGGTGAAGTACTCCTCGGCTTTTGGCAGATTTCCTTTTCATGTACTTGCTTAATATATTTCAGCCATCATGTACCCCTTATGACCTCATATATTAGGGGGCATCTATTATAGCTCCAAATCTCACTATTATGGTTTGTGATGCTGCACTCATGGCCTAGGGCAACTCCTCCTTCCAGACCTGGTCTCAAATTTAAAAAACAATGTTTCATTCCCTGTACGCGACATTGCACTGATTTAAATGCATGTAAACGTGGGTCCATATATACCCAACCCGCATATATGTATTAAAACACTTAAAAAAATATAAAACTCCTTATTTTCGGGCGGAGATCGCGGGTTTTACCTGCTGATCACCTGTTAGTGCCCGTGGCCCCAACTGTTCCCAACCAATTCCTAACTAAAAAACTACTTTGGAATTGGTATAAAAAGACACCAAAGGGAAGGCCTAAAGAAGGAGAGAAGAGAGAGAAAGGCTATTATACTGAGATTTCCCTCTGATCAGGTCTGAAGACCCTTGTGCCTTCTGCACTTCCCCCATTTGTACAGGAAACCCTTGTTTCCTTGTGATTTGATGTTCATCCCTTAGTTATGGCATCATGGAGTGAGTCTTGGAAGGAGATATGCTAGAGGCTTGAGGCGGGACGGATCCAGAAGGAAGCTGAGCTTGGAGCCTGCAAAGGTTGCTCAGGTGATATTACTCTTTTTGTACTTTCTATTTGTCTATAATAAAGAAACACGTCTTGATTCCCGATATGCTTCTTCTTTATGTTTATGATGTTCATGTTTGAATTTCATGTATGAATGGTTGTTTAAAGTTCATAACTAACTTCCTTCTTTTATAACATAAATATGATTTTTGTATAAATCTTTGTCCATATACTGCTGCATTCTTTGGAATTGTTGGTTTTGCAGGGCAAAGGAGTGAAAGGGACGTGAAGAAGGGTTTGGACCCTTGAGGAACTACTTGAACGTAGGACCTGAGGTATGTCCTTCTTACTTTAGAATTAGCTTTTGCTAGCATAATGGCTGTGTGTATGCATGTTTCTTTGTTTATACAACTTTCAGTCTGCTAGGGTTCCACCCAAAAGCCCCAGGGGACAAAATCCCTCAACAAAGACTCCTGGGAGTTGTGACATTATTGTTTCAATAGTGAGGGCCATCACTTTTTGGTTCCGTTGATGGGGAGGTGTCAAGGTATGCATGCCCTTTTTCTTTGATTGGTTTACTCTTTTTATTTATTTTGTCCTGAAAATACAAAACAAAAAATTCCTTCTTTTTTTTATAGAATTTTTCTTCTTTTATGCCTCACAAACTTAGAGACAAGGAATTTTTTTACCAAAAACCCCCACTTCTACTAGCATCCAATACTTTTCAGCTAACTATGATCCAATACTAGAATCCAATACCTTTGAGGCTTTTTTGAGTAAGAAAGCAAGGATCTTTAGGGAGCTTACAGAGGGGGAAAATCCTTCAATTCCTATTACTAATATGGCAGAAGAAAGATGACCTAAAGTGTTTGTATTCCCCATTATAGAGATAGATGGACAAGAAAAAATGAAAAAAATTAACCCATATGTACTTCCACACTTCTATGGCCTATTCACATAGGATATTAACACCCTTATGTTTGAGTTTGTTGTTGTATGCAGAACTTATGACTACACCACAGATGAGAAAATGCTCAAGCTTGTTCCTTCCACCTTGAAGGATACAACTATTTGATGGTTCATGGGCCTTGAAGGTAATAGTATCACCACTTGGTACCAAATGCAATAATATTTTAACAAGTACCAATATTATCAAAGAAAGGGGGACACCAAAGATGAAATTTTCCAAATGACTCAATGAGAAAATGAGTCCTTCATAAGACTATGAGGAAAGGTTCCAACTAAGTTACAGAAGGGCACACAATTATACTCCTAGACCAGATTCATTAAATCTTGTACTATTGAGAAGAGACAAAGAGGATCTCATGTAAATTCTCAACTTATTGTCTAATGGGAGATATCTACCAACTCACCAATGATGAGATTATGCAAGTTTTTAAATCATTCTAGAGCCACTAGGAAAAAATGTGGAATGGGAAAGAAGTTGATAATTCCTTCTTCTTCCTCTACTTGCCAAGTAATTCTTCTTCCTCTATGCTTATTAAAAATGAAATAGGAGCGTTGTAGGAAAACTTCCCTAGGGATACGGTTGAAATCCCTAACAGAGCATAATACAAAACTCAAAAAACAAAATCAGACAAGTATGCAAACTATTTCAAATTCACAAAGTAAGAAAGTGGTACTCACCTGTAGGTCCTACATTTTGTATTTTACATTAATGAAATGAAGTATTATTTCCACTGCATCTCTGTGTTTATGGTTATCTCTGTAATTTGTTGTGTTCTTGTTTAAATTCGGATCAAAAAAGTAACAACAAATAAGTAATTATGATACAATATGGTCTTGGCTATTGACACTAACAAAACCTTCCTTTACATCCTTCATGTCCAAGACACTGAATATCTTCTCCCCAATAGTAGAAAATTGATGTGAGATAAGAGTGCTCAACATCATAGCAAGGAAACTAGGGTTTTCCAGAGACAAGGGAGTGCTTAAAAGCACAAGATAAATAGACCTAATCTAGGGAAATTTTGGTAAAGTATGGATGCCAAGTATAAGGATGCATATGAGCGAAACCCATGGTGAGTATTTATACTACCAGAAATTGGTTGAGTTGATTATGCTACAGGCTCTTAAGCGCAAGCTTCTTGTCTAATCCATAAACTTTTCCCAAAAAATATTTGAATTATAAGTTTTTCAAGTTTCAAAAAGTTATATGTGGGAATATTTAAGGGGAACTGCGTACATACACACTTTTACTACGGGAAGATCACATATGGATTTTAAAACATGACATTTTAAGAAAATATTAGGTTACACTTGGAAGACGATTCTTCCCACACCAATGCAAGTATTTGATAATAAGTATCGCAAAATTTTTTATAACAAGAAGGAATGTTATAATATATGGAAACATAAATATTGCATGCATTTTCTATGCATGTGGATACTTTGCAAATTAGGAAGAAACAAGAAGATTAAGAAAAAACAATGACTGTGTTTTCCCCCTAGTGCACAAAGAGAAACCCAAGGAATGGATGTCCTTTGAGTGTTATAAATTTGTTCTATATTTGAAAAAAAATGTTCTACTAACAAGTATCCATCTCTTTTAGGTTAGAAGTCCATTTACCAAGGAACAAGAGGAAGCATGGAGAAATTATGCTTCATTAATTAGAAGAGACCACAAGCCCCATTGCAATTTCAACAAGGTATAAATTTTCATTCTCATTTCAATCATAATTACAATGCTCAATATCAACATTGGTACTCTCCTATTCCTTCACCTTGGCCCATGCCCACTCCTTAGCCATATTATCATCAACATGTTGTTCCCCCCTTCTATCCATATTCTCATCAACCTATTGTTCCTCCCTTCTAGCCATATTATAAGACTCCTCAATGGGGTAGTCCATCACAAGGATGGAGACATTAAGTGGCCCAACCTCCTACTTTGATGCATCCTCATCAATAAAAACAAGTACCCCAGTGTGTTCCTCCAAAGCAATCCCAAATTCCTACTTAGATAAATCATAATACTACTACCAAACATAAGTCTCAACCTGTTTGTCGTGGAGAGACTGCTTATTAGACCTATTATGTAAATGTCCAAGAGATTAACCTTAGCTCAAGGAATTTTATTCCAAATATCCATCTTCCATCTACTAGTGGAGATCTTGAGAGATAAGGATGGACCTGTGCCTCATCTCAATCACCAAAAACCTCCCTATATTTGAAGGTTGGAAAATAAAAAGGAACATGCTCTATAGGAAGTTGAACTTCTAAGAGAACTGAAGATTTTGTGTGTAAAAATACCTTTTTCCAAGCTATCAAGGATTTTCACATTTCTAATAAATTCATCAAAGAAGAATGTCTTAGAAGGCTTGGAAGGAAGAGAACGGATTCCCCTACCATCAATGTTATTGGGTAGCTAGTTGATCTTATTCTTGGGTGAATAATCATCCCTATGTATTTAGATCCTGGAAGCCCAGTGGTAGATGTGCATATAAACAACGCTGCAGTTCCAAACAATATTATTAGATACAGGAGATGCAATTAATGTCATGAGCAGGGAAACTATGCTTGACCTTAACCTCCAAGAGTCCTTGAGAAATACCACTACTATGTTGCAGTTTGCTAACATATCCATAGTAGAGCCAGAAGCTATAATTGAAGATATAACGGTCTCTGCAGACTCATGGGAATATCCTAGAGATTTATTTATCCTCCAACCTAAGACTAAGTTCAATGGTTATCTGCTCATTCTAGTGAGACCTTGGTTAGATACTACTAATGCATATATCAGTTGTAGGGCTAGAAACATGACAATTACTAATGGGAAATACTAAAAAAAACATTTAATATATCCCTTAGCTCAATCTCTCATTGAGGTTGATTTTTCTACATAGGTAGTTGAAGAAGAAAGAAATTATTTTGACCTCTCATCACCTTATTCTATCTATACCATAGAAAAAACCCTTAGCACATCAAGATGATGAAGATGACTTATTAACAATTTTTTGAAAAATTAGTATCCTGCTACTATGAAAATTGATGGGATGAATGAGGATTTATCCCTAAGATAGCCTAGATTTTCTAACGATAATTTTTGGGCATAACTATTGATTGTTGATTCTAATTTTAAAACCATAAAAATGGTGGAAATCAACACCTTCAAAAATTTAAAAATCGGCTCCTCACTTTCAATTGATCAAGAGGATCAATTGCTCAATGTATTGAGGAATCAAATTAGTGCATTTGCATGGTATTTAAGGGTATGGAAGATATACAGACATATGTATGCAACCATCAAATATACATAAAATAATATCATAAGCCCATTTGGTAACCTCAAAGGTGAATGAATCCTTTTTTAAAGGACATTATTAAAGAAGAATTATGGAAATTACTTTATGTGGGATTCATCTATCCAATTTCAGATAGTGAATGGGTATCTCATTTGGTTATTATTCCAAAAAAGAATGGAAAATGAAGAATTTTGTTTATTATGGGGAATTTAATAAAGCCACAACAAAATACCATTTTCCCTTTTCCTTCATTAACCAAGTTTTTGACATGCTTACCATGAAAAACATATTTAACTTCTTGCCATGGGTTTAGTGGGTATAATCGTATGCAAATCAGTCCTAAATCTCAATATAAGACCCATTTCACTTGTCCTTGGGGGACATTTTCTTATAAGGTCCTTCCATTTTTCTTATGCAATTCCCTTTCCACTTTCGAAAGGGTTGTTCTTAACATTAATATTGTACATGATTTAGTAGAAATTTATATGAATGATTTCACACCCTATGGGAATGATTTTTAAGAAGATATCTCCAATCATAGAAAGTTCTTGAAAATATGTGGGAAGATGAACCTCTCCTTAATCCATGAAAAAATATTTTACTAACAAATGAAGGAGTTGTTATATGTCATTTACTCTCCTCGAAATGGATTCAAGTGGATCCTAGTAAGGTGAAAATTATCAACCACCTTCATGTACCTCAAAAAGAAACAGATGTCAGAAGTTTCTTATGCCTCTCAAGGTATTAAACAAGGTTTATAAATGATTTCAGTAAAATTTTCTCTCCTTTCTTTTCCTTGCTAACGAAAGATGCTAAGTTTTGTTCGAAAAATCCATGCCAAAATGAATCTGAGAGAATAATAGAAAATTTAATGACAACACATGTTTTTAGAGATCATAATTGGAACTTTCCCTTTCACATTCACACATATGCCTTGGACAAGGAAAATGGAGCATCTTTAGGTCAACTTGAGGGTAAACATATTTACACAAGCCACCTCATTAGTAAGAATCTATCAAAATTTGGATTGAATTACATTGTAACTGGAAAGGAATTACTCATTGTTGTACATCATTTGAATAATTTTAGACATTATATTACTAGTTACCAAGTCTTTATATATTCTGACCATGTAGAAATTAAATATTTGATGAATAAACCAAATTTAAATTCTAGAATAATCAGGTGGCTATTGATTTTACAACAGTTTGATTAAACCATTCTTGACAAACCAGAAAAAGAAAAAGTTGTTGCAGATTTCATATAAAGATTAATCTTTTCCATAGATTAAGAGCTAGTTGATGACAAACTTTCACATGAACATGTTTTTTCCATCTCACTTCTTTCTCCATTTTTTGTTGACATTGCCAACTATATACCCACTAGCGAAATCCCTCCTCACTTTTATTCAAAGTAGAAATGTAATATCATTAGAAAAAGAGCCTACTATACATGGATTGGTGGAAGTTGCACATATAGTCCCAACACCTCTTAAGTTTGTACACGCTTCGGTTGATAATTAAAGATGAGACTCTTGGGAGTTGGAGTGTTAGTACTCAAATATTGAGGGCCATCACTTTTTGGCATCATTTCTAGGGAGGTTTCAAGGTATGCACTACCTTTTTCTTTGATTGATTCAATCTTTTCCTTTATTTTTTCTTTTGCAAAAAAAAAAAAAAAAAAAATAGCATTCTTTCAGAAAATACAAAAACATAATTTTCCTTCTTTTTTGTCTCTTTCTCTTTCTTTTAGAATCTTTATTCTTTTATGCCTTGTAGACTTATGGAAAACGTAGGAAGTTTTTTACCAAAAACCCCCACTTATAGTAGTAGCCAACATGTTTTAACTAACTGTGAGCCTCCAACCCCATCAATCGGGACCTTTGAGGCCTTTTGGAGTAAGAAAGCAAGGATCTTTGAGAAGCTCGAGAGGGAGAAAATCCTTCAACCCCTACTACTACTATAGCTAAAGAAAGGCAACCTAAAGTGTTTGCATTCCCCATTAGAGAGATAGATGGAGGAGAAAAAATGAAAAACATTACCTATATGTACTTCCACACTTCTATGGCCTAGTCATAGAGGATCCTGACATAGTTATGTTTGATTTTGTTATTGCATTTAAAACTTATGATTACACCATATATGAGAAAAATCTCAATATTTTTCCTTCCACCTTGAAGCATGTGGCTCTTGGATGGTTTAGGAGCCTTGAAGGTAATAATGTCACTACTTGGGACCAAATGTAGCAAGATTTTTAACAATAAATATCAAGATTATTGTAGAGTAAGGGACACCAAAGACAAAATTTTCATAATGACTCAAGGAGAAATTTATTCTTTAAAGTACTATGAGGAAAATTTACAACTAAGTTACAAAATGGCACACAAACGTATGTTGGGACCAAAAATCCTTAAAAATTTTACTATTGAGAAGAGTCAGAGAGGATATCATGAAAACTCTTAGATATCTACCAACTCACCTATGATGGGATTAAGCAAGTTTTTGAAAATCATTCTAGAACCACTAAGAAAAAAGGTAAAGAGTTTGATAAGTCCTTCTTCCTCCTCTATTCTTACTAAAAATGAAATGGTAGTGTCAGAGGAAAACTTCCTTAGGGATAGGATTGAAATCCCTAATAAAGGAAAATAGAAAACTCAAACAATGAAACTCGAAAAAGCATGCAAAATATTTGAATTCACAAAGTAAGCAAGTGGTACTCACCCGTAGGTCATACAATTGGTGTAGATCCCATAGGGTCCAAATCCCAACCTCTAGTTCCAAAGTTTCAAAACTACAAAAAAATTAGGAAACCAAGAGCATATCAAATAATTCAAAGCATATAAACATGTAAATCATGTTATCTTGTAATCATATCCATTAAACATTCACAACCATGAAAGATAAACAATGGATGTGGTAATGGGGGCTCCTGTACGTAGGCTTCTGGTCTAACCCTTAAACTTCACCAAAAAAATAGTTGAATTATATATTTTTTCAAATTTTAAAAAAATGTATGAAGAAATCTTTAAGGAGAACCACATACATAAACACTTTTACTACAGGAAGGTCATGTATGGATTTTGTGAAAAAAAAAATTTAGAGAAAATTTTAGGTCTACATGGGGAAAGGGATTTTACCCAGGCCAATACATAAATATGATGTTAAGTGTGGCAAAATATTCTATAACAAGGAGGAATGTTAGAAGATATGAAAAAAAAAATATTGCACACATTTTTCCATGTAGATGGTGATGGATCCCATCAATAGGTGTACTTTGAGGCCCATTGTGCTATCCTTCGACCCTTAAATTCTCTTTCTCTCACATTAATTTATATTTCTTAGCCATAATGTGCTTAGTAGGAAGATTAAAGGGTGCTTTTCATATTTCATGGCCTAATGTGGTTAATATGAAGGTAAAAGAAGCATTTTTGGAGACATTTATTATGCAGGGGCACGTTGGAGGGATCTATAAAGAATATAGGAGGCTTGTCCACTACATTAACTCTCCAACTCTACCTTAGTGCCAAGATTCCTCACCAACAACTCAAATTCCACTGACAACCAATAAAATCAATTGCATGCAAGGACCTAAGGGGACTACATCCACTAATTTCGAGGTTTTCGAGGGAAGTAGTTCTCCTTTCAAGGGAGTTTCCCTCAATCATCTTCTGTATAAGTAAACGAGCCTAAGAGCTCATTAGTATTTGAACTTTGGAGAGATAGGAAGATCTATTGAGAGCCAAGTGCTCAAGACTATTATTTCCCTTTTGATGTGATGTATCTGTACTCTATTTTCTATTAAGGTTTGTTGTTGGTCTATAACTAAGTTAACTTTAGAGGGTTGAGACCCTTGGGTTAGGGCCCAACCCAGAGGCTCTAATCTCTCTCATGTATTTTATTTTATCACTTGGATAGTGGTATTCTATTTTTTTTAGCAGAAGTTAAATTATAAAATTTTTGGTAACAGGCCTGAATACCACCTCTCCTTTTGGAAGTGTGGTTGCAGAACCTACAACAACAAGCCAAAAATACATGTTTGCTTTACTTTGAAAATTGCTAGGATTTGGTTCATGGTTTCTTGTATACTCTGTTTTTACATTCTATAATACGTAGCCATGTCCCAACATAAGTATTAGATGCATGTTGTAGGTTAGCATAGTTCTTATAAAAATCAATTCATCATTTCCATCTTGATTTGTTTTGGCTACAACTTGACCACTAGGTTGATGTTCTTTCCAAGAATAAACAGGGGATGATTGTTGGGCTGTAGGAACTATCATTAATTTGCAGTGACTGGGAAATTTCATCCTACTTCCACTTTGTCATTTCCCTTCTCCCCCTTGATACCTCATATTTTTTCTAACTCTGCCACTGAGATCATCTTTTCACGGTCATTGGAGGACATGATGGGCATGTAATTTTGTACAAGATGGACCTCTGAGGGGTGATAAGCTTGGAAAATTGATTCACATATCCTCCATACACCTTGATCCACCTTTTCCCACCTCTAGCACACCTTTTCTACCCTTGAGATGCTCTCGGATCTAATCCTATTACAAAACAGGGTAATCCTGTAGCAGTCCTGATTATCTTGTAGCAGTCCTGAGTATCCTATAACACTATCTAAAATTGGCCAGATTTGCCTCAAAACCTTGATATTTTCATTTTTGAAGTGAATAATGACCTCCAGGCCTTGAATCCATGGTTGGGGAGGTTCAAAGACCACTCTAGACCCATTGCTCATTCACTACAAGCACACATTATATTTTAGTAGAGTTATGATTTACATTTTGAAAATAGAATGTTGATTTGATTCTTGCAAGTAAAATAACATGGTTGGTTTCTGTAATTAATATAGATATTTACTTCTTGCAATTAAAATTAATCTGTTCATCAGATGATTCATTTCATGCAAGTTTTCTTTGAAATCTAGTTGAAGGAGTGGTCTATGTATGTTTTGACCTAATTCAATTAATGAAGGTGGCCTGAGTAGAGCTTAACATGAAAGTTTTCTTTGAAATCTAGTTGAAGGAGTGGTCTATGTATGTTTTGATCTAATTCAATTAATGAAGGTGGCCTGAGTAGAGCTTAACCTAGTGTGCATATAACACTCTCAACTCTAAGTTTGTATGAATCTCAGATTGATAATTAAAGTTGGTAGCCCTAGGAGTCTCAATATTCTTGGTGAGATACTAGGATCATCACTTTTTGGTGCCATCGTTGGGGAGGTGTCTAAGTAGGGATTATTTTTACTTAGGATTTGTTAATCTTTTTATGTTTTAAATTAGAATTATTTATTTGAAAATTTCAAACAAAACAAAAAAAATCAGGAACTAAGCTAGTTCTTTGATGCCTCGTAGGAGTAGGTACAATCAAGGGAAATTCATTCCGAAAACCCCCACCCCTTCTAGCATTCAACCATCATTCCTCTTCAGTAACTGTGACCTCCCCTCTCTAACTACAAGGGAGTTAGACAACCCTCTAGGTGAGCAACCTAAAAATTTTGAAGAACCCATAAGAGAGGAAGAGCCTATATCACTTGCTCAAAACATGGATGGAAATATAAAATAAGAGTTCTTTCCCATCAGAGAAACTAATGGACAATCCAAGATTAATAATATCAACCCTACTTCCTTTCCACACTTCCATGGCCTAGCCTCTGAGGATCCGGACACATTAATGTTTGATTTTGTTTTGGTTTGCAGGACCTATGACTATACTTATGATGAATAAAAGTTGAATCTCTTCCCATCTACCCTTAGTGATGTAGCCTTGTATTGGTTTATGGGTTTAGTTGGAGGTAGTATCACAACCTAGGAAAAATGCATCAATATTTTAATGATAAGTATAGGGTTTACTGTAGGTTTAAAGAGACAAAAGAGGAAATATTTAGGATGACCCTATGACCAAATGAATCCTTAGAAGACTATGAGGAGAGATTCCAACTCAACTATAGGAGGGCTAAATGTACCTTTGAACCTGGATCACTCAAGCTAATACTTCTCTAAGGGATCATGGAGGATGTAATGGAGACCCTCAACATGTTATATGGAGGAGAAATTTACTAGCTAACCTATGATTACATCAAGAAAAAGTTCAAAAATCATTCTAAGGCTGCTAGGAAAAGAGGAATGTCTAGCCAAGGCCTGAATAACTCCTCTCCCTCAACCTCAACCATCAAACATGAGATATGGAACATGTTGGAGGAATTCAAGAGCGAAATGTTGCATAATTTTTCCCTGCATATGGACACTATGCAGATTAAAAGGAAGAAATAGGAGGCAGAAAGGGAACTTGTTGTCTTTTTCCCTAGATGCACTAAGAGGCATCCTAGGAATGAATGCTCACTGAAATCCTTAGAACTATTCTCTATCTATGAGGAAAACCATGCAAAAAAAAATTCTTTCAAGGTGCATAATATATTCCTTCTTAAAATCCAAATCAAGATGCACCCTTCCAGCCTTAGTATCCTTCAACTCATCCATCATGGTCCATGACTTCTCCCTGGTCTTATGCTCCTCAATATCCTCCTCAACGTTTCAACCCTCCTTTCCAGCCATCACTGGGGAGGTGTCTAAGTAGGGGTTGTTTTTACTTAGGACTTGTTTATCTTTTTATGTTTTACATTAGAATTATTTATTTGAAAATTTCAAACAAAACCAAAAAAATTAGAAACTAAGCTAGTTCTTTGATGCCTCGTAGGATTAGGTAAAATCAAGGGAAATTCCTTCTGAAAACCCCCACCCCTTCTCACATTCAACCATCATTCCTCTTTGGAAACTGTGACCTCCCCTCTCTAACTGTATGGGAGTTAGAAACCCTCTAGGTGAGCAACCCGAAAATTTTGAAGAACCCATAAGATGGGAAGAGCCTATATCACTTGTTCAAAACATGGATGGAAATAGAAAACAAGGGTTATTTCCCATTAGAGAAACTAATGGATAATCCAAGATGAATAATATCAACCCTACTTCCCTTCCACACTTCCATGGCCTAGCCTCTGAGGATCCTAATACATTAATGTTTGAGTTTGTTGTGGTTTGCTGGAAATATGACTATACTTATGATGAATAGAAATTGAATCTATTCCCATCTACCCTCAAGGATGCGGCCTTGTGTTGGTTTATGGGTTTAGCTAGAGGTAGTATCAAAACCTGGGCCCAAATGCATCAAGATTTTAATGAGAAGTATAGGTTTTACTGTAGGTTTAAAGAGACCAAAGAGGAAATATTTAGAATGACCCTATGACGAGATGAATCCATAGAAGACTATGAAAAGAGATTCCAACTCAACAATAGGAGGGCTAAATATACCTTTGAACCTGAATCACCCAAGCTATTACTTCTCTAAGGGATCATGGAGGATGTAATGGAGACCTTCAACATGTTATATGGAGGAGACAGTTACTAGCTAACCTATGATGACATCAAGACAATGTTCAAAAATCATTCTAAGGCTGCTAGGAAAAGAGGAACGTCTAGCCAAGGCTTGAATAAATCCTCTCCCTCAACCTCAACCATCAAACATGAGATATGGAACATGTTGGAGTATTTCAAGA
This sequence comes from Pinus taeda, assembly GCA_000404065.3. Taxonomy (NCBI): domain Eukaryota; kingdom Viridiplantae; phylum Streptophyta; class Pinopsida; order Pinales; family Pinaceae; genus Pinus; species Pinus taeda. The sequence continues at coordinate 118,161 of APFE030351756.1, forward strand.
GTGAAATGTTGCATACTTTTTCCCTACAGATGGACACTATACAAATTAAAAGGGAGAAAGAGGAGGCAGAAAGGGCATTGGTTGTCTTGTTCCCTAGATGCACTAAGAGGCATCCCAAGAATGAATGCTCACTGAAATCCATAGAAGTATGCTCTATCTATGAGTAAAACCATGCAACAAACAAATTTCCTTCATGGTGCACATTATATTCCTTCTTAAAATCCAAATTAGAATGCACCCTTCCAGCCTTAGTATCCCTCAACTCATCCATCATGGTCCATGACTTCTCCCTGGTCCTATACTCCTCAATATCCTCCTCAACCTTTCAACCCTTCTTTCCATCCATATCCACCTCAACCTCCTCAACAGGGTGACCCATCATAAGGATGGAGGCCACTTACATCCAAACCTTCTACCCTGATGCCCATTCCTCCACCTCAACCGCAACTACCTCACAACAACCCACCTAAACAACCTCAAATACTTGCCCAACCCAAATTGAACCCAAATAATAAGCATGAGCAACCGGTTTACAATGGAGAAGTAACCTATCATGCCTATGTTATGTAGTTTCAAGTAATCAACGTTCAGTCTAGGAAAGTGCTCCTAGAAGCTCACCCACCTTCTCCACCTAAAAATCTTGAAGAAGATAAGGAGGAAAGTACTCCTCAAGCTAATGTACCTCCCTACCCTGAAAGGTTGATCCAGCTTAAACAAAACACCCCAAAAGAGGTTCAACTTCTAGGAGAATTGAATAATTTGTGTGTCAAAATACCCCAGCTCTATTCCATCAAGGATGTCCCTATCTATAATAAGCTTATCAGGGAAGAATGCTTCAAGAGGCCTGGGAGAAAAATAAGAGATGCCTCCACTATTAATGTTTTTGGGCAATTATCTGATCTGATGCTTGGGAGGGTGATCTCTCCAATATATCTAGACCTAAGTAGCCCAGTAGTGGATGTGCACATCAATGATCGTGACCCATACTACTATGATTAATCTTTGGGCTACAATCAATGTTATGACAAAGGAAACCAAGGAAAAAATCAACCTCCAAGGAGACTTGAGAAAGAGCACTACAATACTGCAACTTGCAGATAGATCCACAATAGACCCTAAAGGAGTTATTGAGGATTCCATCATCTCTATCAAATCCTAGGAGTATCCCACAGATTTCCTCATCCTCTAGCCCAAAACTAGGTTCAATGGTTCTCCTCTCATCTTAGAGATACCTTGGTTAGCCACTACATATGATTACAGTAGTTGTAGGGATGGGAATATGGCCATCAAGAATGGGACTCTCTCTAAACATCTTTTGTTATATCCCCCTTCTAAACCATATGTTGAGCATGATTTACCCCTGTCGGTAGAGGAGGAAGAGGAATAAGATATTTATCGGGCATCCCTCTACTTATTTTGCACATTATACACCCTTGTGGGAAATAAGAGGCTAGATGAAGATGACCCTATTGACCACTTCCTACAGAACCAACCCCCTACCATTATGCCAGTTGATGAAATGATGGAAGAATCCCTAGAGAAACCTTAGATTAGTCCATGGATTGATTAATGCTTTATTAATTCTAGCAAAGTTGCAGAAATCATCCCATCAAGGACTCTAAAGATTAACCCCTCCCTCTCAGATGAACAAGAAAATAAATTATGCATTGTGGTGAGGCAACATCTGGATTCTTTTGCATGGGACTATAAAGAAATTAAAGGGGTGAATCTCTCAGCTCATACTCATAAAATCTACATCAAGGAGGGATGCAACCTCTGCGCCAGCCTGAGAGGAGGATGAATCCATCTCTTAAAGATATTGTGAAAGAGGAATTACAAAAGCTATTGGGTGTAAGGTTCACATACCATATTTTAGATAGCGGGTGGGTGTCCCCTCTTATCATAGTTCCCAAGAAAAATGGGAAGTGGAGGATATGTGTTGATTACCCATAGCTTAACAAGGCTACAAAAAATGGACCATTTCCCACTGCTTTTCATTGATCAAGTCTTAGATGGCATTGTAGGTAAGAATTTTTTTTCCTTCTTAGATGGATTCAGTGGATATAACCAAATTCAAATCAGCCCCAAGGACCAAGACAATAAAAAATTCACTTGCCCATGGGGGACATTTGACTATAGGGTCCTTCCATTTAGTTTTTGTATTGCTCCTGCTACTTTGCAGAGAGCAGTACTCAACATATTTGTTGACCTTGTACATGATTTTGTTGAGATATACATGGATGATTTCACCCCTTATGGGAGTGACTTTCAAGAATCCCTTTCTATTCTATGTAAAGTCTTGAGAAAATATATTGAAATGAACCTCTCATTGAGTCCCAAGAAATGTGAATTTATGATGAGTGCAAGAATTGTCTTAGGCCATTTCATCTCCAAGGGGGGCATCCAGGTTGACCCCAACAAAATTTCCATCGTTGAGAAGGTTCCTATCCCTTAGAATAAAGAGATGTTAGAAATTTCCTTGGGTTAGTTGGATATTACAAAAGATTCATCAAGGATTTTAGTAAGTTTGCCTCACCCCTATTTGGGCTAATTACTAAGGATTTAGACTCTTTGTTAGATATACAAGTTCTAAGAGGCATTTGAGAAGATATAAGATAACTTGACCATTGCACCCATCCTTAGAGGGCCTAATTGTGCATTGCACTTCTACATCCATGTTGATGCATCAAATAATTTGTAGGATCATCCTTACAAAAAGTGGAAGACAAATTGCCCTATGCAATATACTTCATCATAAGAACCTTTCTAAAGCTGAGTTGAACTATATAGACACTAAAAAGGAACTTCTAGCTATGGTGCATTCTCTAAATAAGTTTAGGCACTATATCACTGGATATCAAGTTTTTGTTCACACTAACCATGCGTTATCAAATATTTAGTTAACAAGCTTGATGACAATGCTAGAATAATTAGATGGTTGTTATTATTCCAACAATTTGATTTGATTTTTGTTGACAAGCTAGGAAAGGAGAATGTGGTTACATATTTTGTATCAAGACTAACCTTGCTTGCAGGAAATGAGGAGATGGTGGATGATAAGCTTTCGAATGAACACCTCTTTTCCATCTCAGTGTTATCTCCTTAGTTTGGTGATATAGCAAATTATTTGGTTGTTGGGACATTCCCTCCTAATTTATCCCCTAGGGAGAAAACCAAGATCATTAGAAAAAGTGCCCCTTTCACTTGGATTGGGGGAAATATCTTTAAGTTGGTACCAAATCATATTTTGAGAAGGTGTGTGAGAGAAGAGGAGGTATTTGACATCCTCTCAGCATGTCGTGATGGACCTTGTGGGGGGCATTTTATTGCTAAGAGGATAGCCTTCAATGTCCTACAAGATGGTTACTACTAGCCTACTCTATATCAACATGCAAGAAGGTACACCACCAGGTGTGATAAGTGCCAAAGGATGGAAAAGCCTACACCCAAGGATGAGATGCCCCTGTAACCTCAAGTGACTTTGGAGCCATTTGAGAAATGGGGCAAGGACTTCATTGGGCCCATTAATCCCCCATCAAGAAAGAAGAAGTATATCATTGTGTGCACTAATTACCTGATTAAATGGACTAAAGAAAAGGTAGTAAAGGAAACAACTGAGCAGAAGGTGGTTGAATTTCTGAGGGAGAATATCTTCTACAAGTTTGTTTTTCCCAGGTTATTCGGTGATTAAAGAACACAATTCACCTCAAATATAATTGAATTCATCATGAAGCAACACCACATCAAGCACAAGACATCCACTACCTATCACCCTCAGGAAAATGGGAAAGTGGAGGTCACAAACAAATCTTTGGATAACATTCTAACAAAGGTTGTTAGCAACAACGTAAAGGATTGGGCAGACAAACCTTTAGAATCCACTTGGGCCTACAACACCACATGGAAAACCATCACTGAATTTACCCCATTTGAATTAGTCTATGGAAAGAAGGATTTGTTGTCCATTGATTTTAAATACAACACCCTAATAATGGCATCTCAGTTAGACCTAGACCTCACTGTAGCACCAAAGGGGAGGTTTCTCTAGCTCAATGGTTTGGATGAGCTCATATTGTAGGCTCTCATTCACACTAAGGTATTCCAACTGCAAAGGAAATTTTGGCATGACAAGCACATCAAAGAAATATTTTTCCAAGTAGGTGATTGGGCCCTTCTATATGACCCAAGATTCAAATATTTCATAGGGAATATAATGACAAGATGATTGGGTCCCTATTTAGTAGAAAAATACCATGAGAATGGGTATGTCCAAATTAGAACAATTGATTAAGAAGGTATTCCACTACTTTTCAATGATTATCGGCTAAAACTTTACAAGAAGCCTCTGTCAAAGGAGGAGTTTACTAGTTTAATAATAAATGAGTTGAGTGTGATTGGAGACCTCATATCCCTAATTTCATCCAGTCCCCGAGTAAAAAAAAAAAAAAAAAGATAAAAAAGGGGAAAAAAGAAAGAAAAAAGAAAAAGAAAAATAAGAGGCCTAGGTGAAAACCTGCGTGAGGCACCTAAGGTTAGATCTAGGGTTGAAAATATCCCTGAGGCAGCCTTAGAGAGAAAATAAATATGAGAGAATAAAAATATCCCCAAGTGAAAAAATCCTTTGAGGCACCTGGGGCAAGCCTACAAATTGGAAACCTCTTGAGGAAACCTATAGGTCTCAAAAAAAAGGGAAAAGAAAAGAGAGAGAAAGAGGGAGCACATAGAGGTCAAGGAGTCCTTACATTTGTTCTGCTAACACTTTTCTTTTTTAGGGTTCCAAACATTCAAAGGGGCAAGATTTGAAGAAATAGAGTCCACATCCCATTTCTCCATCTTCCAAACTAACCCCTGCACTCCCTCCATCATGTCATGCACCTCCCTACCTCCCTGCATCCTCAAGAAAGCAACTACACTCAATTCTGCCTCAATCCTGAAGTGCTACAAGATTGTCCTGAAATGTTATAAGATTGACCAAAAATGGTAGAGGATAATAATATACTCAGGAAAAGGGGTCAAAAAACATGTTTTTATTTTGAAAATGTTAGAAGAGGTTCATCAAACCCCCTTTCATCTCTCATGCACTCCATTTAACTAACTTCATTCTCAAGACTCCACCTCTAATTCAAAAAAAAAAAAAAAAAAAAACAAAAAAACAAAACAAAACAAAACAAAAATTCTTGCCTTCACCCCTTCAGAGCTTCCATTCCTATTTTTAGGTTCACCATGATTTATCCAAGCCACTAGATACATTTCATGAAGCAACATAAGGTTTGAATGAGGTTTTGGAGGGAGTTACTGTGTGGCTGCGACATGAGAGAAATCAATCCTATAGCAGCCTACACAAATGCAACAAAACCAAGAGCAGAGGATTGTTGCAGCTTAACAGTGAAGACCTGAGCATCAACAAAGCCATTCTTGAGTTTTGATGGAGCAATATTGTCCTTGAAGAGGAAACCAACCCACTCAAATAGAGGAAGATTGAACATTGTAGGGACCTGCATGAAAAGGAAACTACATCAATCAAATACCTATTAGAGAGCATCATCAAGTTTTTTTCAAATAAGGACCTGTGCACATGAAGAGTATGGGAGATAACACCTTCATAGAATAGGTTATTGACCACTGGTTCAGCAACATCATGCATGCATCTAAAATAACTCAACATAATAGGTAGGCTCATGTATGACACCCCTCAGCTCTTTCATATGCGCATAATGGTTGAAACTATTTTTAATGAGTGAGAAAATAATTTTATGCTCTGGAGGTGGCCAACAAACTTACCCACCCTTGACTAGTAAGATTGTAGTTTACTCAGACACCCATGAAATGTGGAAAATTCAAACTAGAAGAATTGATAATTACAAGAAGTGGGGAAAATGGCTAAAAAAGAAATAAGTGCAAAGCACAGGTCATCAAGTGCGGCGAGCCCACTGCTAGAAAAAGAAGTAAAAGGATAAGGCCTGACTTCAGTTGTACAAATTATCATCCCCAAAAGAGTTAAATAGGTTCATTAAGGTATTGAAGGTCGAGTTAATTACTACCAAGGACCACCTAGGGTGCTACAAAGGTGCTACAAAGTTGGTTTGTAGGTGCTGCAGGATTCGGCATAATTGTTGTAGGAGTACCAAAAGTGCTAGAGGATTGCAGAGGAGGTGCTACAAGATCGGTACGAGAGGTGGAGAAGGGTCCAAATCCTCAATAACTCTCCTCCAAACCCCCACAAACATTAGGAAACCATCCCAAGAGGGGTAAGTGGCATATTCTCTACCTAGTTTTCACACAATTGTTGAGTAAATTCTACCTGCTACAGGAATCGTGTAACAAACCCATATGGACTTGAATTTATTTAAAAGAGATATTTTCTTGCACAAGAAGGGAAAAGTGGGAGAAAAGATAATTTTCTTGAGGATGGCATTATAATTCTCTCTCTCTCTGACTGAAAGGAAGCATCAATCTCCTTACCCTACCTTCATAACCTAAGATGCTAAGGACAAATCCTTTCGAAAGGTTGTCTCTTTGAATTAACCCAAGAATACCACAATAGGAGCCATGGGAGAAGGTTTCAACTGAAGGGAACCCAAGTACCCCACTAGAATTCATCAACATACACATGTTAGAGACATTTTTCTAAACCATTAATGGATGGGGTTCTTTGAGAAATTGAAGGGATATGATGATGAGGTAACCCATGAATTTTCCATGGCCCTCCATTCTTGAGGAGAAGACAATGCCACAAACATTATTATGGGACTTGTTATCCATTTCAACATATATCTCATCAGCAGAATAACCACCATCCCCTTAGGAGTTTGATGGGGAAAGGAAGATAGGACATTAATATTGCAACTAAGAAAAATTTCTTTCTCCATGAGGAAGAGCCAGTTGAAGACAAGAATGGAGTAAGGAGGGAAAGCCTCCCCTAACCTTCGAATGAAGTTGCCTATAGAATCCTTAAATACATATCCTATGAGGTAAGGTTGAGTATTGTGTAGTCCTGTCAATTTAGGATCCGCTATGAGATGAGATTCCAGGTAGAGTTACCTATTCCAAGCAAGCTCAGTCTCCCACACTTCCTTCTCTAGCACATCATTGAAATGAGCTAGAAAGTAAGGGAAGGGAAGCACTAGTATATTTCTCACCATGGCCTCATAAGCTTCATTGTCATAGATTTCTTGAACCACCTCAAAACCCCTATTTTATTGACTAATTTTGTGGACATGGACAGAGAGGCCTTCATTGAGACACAAGCCCACTTTGTGACACAACATGAAGAGACACTAAGATCTAGTGTTAGAGGTTAGCAAGAATAAGAAGGAGAGGTTGAAGAGGAGGAGGAAAATATTGAAGAAGAAGAATAGGAGACAAAAAATATTAAAGGAAGAGAGGAGGAAGGAAGGGAAGAATAGAAATGGAAGAAGAAGGAAAAAGAGGAAACCCATGGGGAATCTTATAAGCCTAGAGAAAAGAAGAAGCAAAAGCAACAGTTGAGCCTCTCACCAAGGAACACAAAACAAGAGGTGACTTACACCTTGGACACACTTAGCACACCTACCAAATCCAAGAGAAAACACCCCAAGTAGGGCCCATTGTACTTCAAGAAAATAAAAATCTCAAGAATAAAAAAAGGAAAACTTAACCTCCCTCAACAGTCCTAATTACAATTAAGGAATCAACTAGCCACCAAGGAATGGATTTGGGACAGGATGAAGGGAAAATTGAGGAGGTAACCTCCCCTAAAGCAAAGGGTAAACAACTCTTGACATTATGAGAAGGCCTACCATTAGAGCAATCATAACCAAGCAGCTTAAGGCACAAATTGCCCTGCTATAGGAGAAAACAAAGTTGCTACAAGAAGGGGAAAAAGTGCTACACGATCAAGAAAAAGTGCTACAGGAGGGGGAAACAACATCAAAAGAGGTATAAATAGGTCCCCAAGAACTCCAAGAGCATGAACCACAACCTAACCTTGAGTCCTATTATAAATTTGTAGAAGCGGGGAGGATTATTCACGAGAAATTTTCAATACCCCTCTTATTTAAATTGGAAAAAGAGATGGGAATAACTCATAGATGAATGCAGATTGAAAAATCAAAGAAGGTAAAGGATGTTGGTCTTATGGAGGAGAAATTGAAACAAATGGGAAGATAAACAGTTGACCTAAGGTTAAGAGAGTCAAGCATGAGAGAACAACTACAATTAGAAAATTAGAGACTAAAAGAGTAGTTACAAGAGAGATACGCACAACTTTCCACCATGGACAGTCTGTCCATGGAAGCCATCCAGTGTAGGAAACCATCCAAGTCCAATTCCATCTTTCTCAAAGATCAATGGTTGCAATACCAAATCAAGACATTGGCACAATATGGTTCTCTACCATTCCAAGATTATATAAGGTTCATTGATTTATGTTAGCATGTAAGCATTGAGGATAGGGCCAAATTGGTAGAATTTTACATGCATAACTTGATCCTCATAGAAATGAACTTTTTGAACCCCAATTCAAGATTGTGGTATGCACAACTAATGGCACTAGCCTCTTGTCTAGCACATGAGGCAACAAGGGCTAAGGAAGTCAAGAAAGTAATGACCAAAGAGGCAAGTGAACCTTTATACATTAGAGAAGAGTTAGTGAGCCCCAAGGTTTTCATCAGTAACCATTAAGTCATCTCTGTAGATCCAAAATTAGCCCCTTTCTACCTATAAAATCAAGAACAACCCATCCTCCATTTTGAAGACACCTTTATCTTATTGGGAATTGAGAACTTGTAGGCTTGTCAGAGAAGGTGGCATGATTTACCCTACAACTTGAAAATCAGGGAGTTCACTCCCTTGAAAGGATGAGAAAACTTGGAAAGGACCCAATTCTACAAGAGTCTTATGTAGAGATTGAAAATCAATTGGATAGGGCTCAAACTCAAACCTCCTTTACTATTCGGCCTACAGGAAAGAAGAGATCAGGCAAAGGAACAAAGGGTGTGAGCAAAAATAGAAGAAAATGTAGGATTTTACCCACAGGAAGACATACCATCTGAGATATCTTGGGATGTGAGGGAGCCCACCAGGGCCATGAATGAACTTCAAATCAATGATTAATTTTCTCAAAGGATGAGCAACACCTTCAACAGGGGGTGATGATGGGTCCCATCAATAGGTATATTTTGAGGCCCATTATGCTATCCTCCAACCCTTAAATTATCTTTTTCTCACATTAATTTACATTTCTTATCCATAATGTACTTAGTAGAAGACTAATGGGTTCTTGTCATATTTCATCGCCTAATGTGGTTAATATGCAGGAAAAAGAAGCATTTTTGGAGACGTTTACTATGCAGGGGCATATTGGAGGCATCTAGAGATAATATAGGATCCTTATCCACTACATTAAATCTCCAACTCGAATTTAGTCCCAAGATTCCTCACCAACAACTCAAGGTCCACTGACAACTGATGAGCTCAATTGCATGCAAGGACTTAAGGGGACTAGATCCACTAATTTCGAGGTTTTGGAGGGAAGTAGTCCTCCTTTCAAGGGAGTTTACCTCAGTCATGTTATGTATAAGTAAATGAGCCTAAGGTCTCATTACGATTCAAACTTTGGAGAGATAGAAGAGTTATTGAGAGCCAAATGCTCAAGACTATTATTTCCATTTTTATGTGATGTATTTGTTAATGAAAAGTGTAGTGTTGGTATATAAATGAGATAACTTTACAGGGTTGAGACCCTTGAGTTAGGGCCTAACCTAGAGGTTCTAGTGTCGTTCATGTATTTTCTTTTATCACTTGGATAGTAGTATTTCTATTTGGTTTAGTAGAATTTAAATTACAATAGTTGTGGTTGCAGTCTTGAGTACCACCTCTTCTTTTGGAAGTGTGGTTGTAGAACTTACAACAACAAGCCAAAAATACGTGTTTGCTTTACTTTGAAAGTTGTTAGTATTTGGTTCCTGGTTTCTTGTATACTCTATTTCTACATTCTAAAAGATACAACCATGTCCCTACATAAGGATTAGATGCATGTTGTAGGTTAGAATAGTTATTATAAAAATCAACTCATCGTTTCCATCTTGATTTGTTTTTGTTGCAACTTGACCACTAGGTTGATGTTCTTTCCAAGAATAAACAAGGGATGATTGCTGGGATGCAAGAATTATCTGTGATTTATAGTGACTGAAACTTTTCATCCTACATCCACTTTGTCATCTCCCTTCTCCCCCTTGATCCCTCATACTATTCCTAAACTCTCCCATCGAGATCATCTTTCCAAGGTAATTGGAGGACACTATGGGCATGTATGTTTGTGAAATATGGGCCTTTGAAGGGTTCTAAGCTTGGGAAATGGACTCAAATATCCTCCATACAACTTAATCCACCTTTTCCCACCTCTAGCACACCTTTCCTTCCCTCAGTATGCTCTCGGATCTAATCTTGTAGAAAACTAGGGTAATCTTATAACAGTCCTAAGTATATTGTAGCATTGTTTAAAGTTGGATAGATTTTCCTCAAAACCTTGATATTTGAATTTTGGGATTGAATAGGGACCTCCAAGCCTTTAATCCATGGTTGGGGAGGATCAAAGACCACTCCAAACCCATTCCTCCTTCACTGCAAGCACATATTAAATTTTAGTAGAGTTATGATTTACATGTTGCAAATAGAATATTGAGTTGATTCTTGAAAGTAGAATAACATGGTTAGTTTATGAAATTAGCATAGATATTTACTTCCTGCAATTGAAATTAGTCATTACATATGATTATTCATTTATGCAATTAGTGTAGTCATTTCCTTCCTGCAATGGTAATTTATCTTTGCATTTGATGAATGATACTTTCCCTTATACAAATAGGATAATGTCTTTAGAGTATATTATTATCTCTTCATGCAAGTTTTCTTGCAATATAATTGAAAGAGTGGTATTTGTATGTTCTGATCTGATTTAATGACTGAACGTGACATGAGTAGAGCTTGACCTACTGTGCATATAACATTGTCACCTATGTTTGCACGAATCCTTTATTGATAATTAAAGTTGGTATCCCTAGGAGTCTCAACACTCTTAGTGAGATATTTGGTTTCATCACATGGATACTTTGAAAATTCGGAAAAAACAATAAGAAGAAGAAGAAAAATTGGTTTTGTTTTCCCCCTATTGATCAAAGATACACCCTAGGAATGAATGTCCTTTGAATGTTATAGAAATTTCTTCTGTATGTGAATAAAATCATTTGATTGATAAGTGACCATATATACTAGGTTTGAAGGCCATTTACCAAGGAAAATAAGGGAGCATGGAGCAATTATGCTTTATTAATCAGAGTAGACAACAAGCCCCAATGAAATTTCAAGAAGGTCTTATTTTTCATTCTAATTTCGATCTTAAGTACAATGCTCAATAATATCCCTGGTATTCTCCTAATCCTTCACCTCGGCCCATGCCCACTCCTTGTCCATATTCTCCTAAACCTATTATTCCTCCCTTCCATCCATATTCAAACCAACCTCCTCAATGGGGTAATCCATCACAAGGATCGAGGCCTTAGATGGCCCAACCACTTGCTTTTGTCCCTCATCCTCAACAACATAAATAACCCTAATAAGTTCGTCGAAAGAAACCTTAGATGACTACTCAAATAAATGGAAATCCTAGAAACAAGTAGACTCAACTTGTTTACGATCGAGATACAACTTATTAGACCTATTTTGTATAGGTAGAAGAGATTAAACTTATGTCAAGTAATGTTCCCCAAAATATCCATTTGTCTTCTCCTAATGAATATCTTGAGAAATAGAAGTGCGTTCCTATGCCTCATATCATTCACCAAAAACCTCCTTATCTCTAAAGGTTTTCAACTCAAAAGACACATACCCTAGTAGAAGCTGAAGTTCTAGGAGAACTAGAAAATATGTGTGTAAAAATACCTCCCCTCCAAGCTATCAAGGATGTTACCATTTTTAATTAATTCACAAAGAATAATTTCTTAGAAGAAATAGAAGGAAGTGAAGAGATTCCCCTCCCATCAATGTTATTGGGTAGCTAGCTAATCTTATGCTTGGGTGAATAATCATCCCAAGTCGTTAGATCCTAGAATCCTAGTGGTACATGTGCATATAAACAATATTGAAGTTACAAACACCCTTATCGATTTGGGAGTCGCAGTTAATTTCATGAACAAGGAAACTATGCTTAACCTTAACCTCCAAAAGTCCTTGAGAAAGGCCACTACTATGTTGCAACTTACAAACCTATCCATAGTAGATCTATACGACATAATTGAAGATGTAATGGTCTCTATATACTTCTAGGAATATCCCATAGATTCAATTGTCCTCCAACCTAAGACCAAGTTCAGTGGTTATCTACTCACTCTAAGGATACCTTGGTTAGCTATTGCTAATGCATATATCAGATGCAAGGTTGGAAACATGAAATTTACAAATGGGTAGTCTTTAAAATAGCTTGTACTATATCCCCCAACTTACCCTCTCGTTGAGGTTGGTTTTCCTACATGGGTAGAAGAAGAAGAAAAATAGGATTTTCACCTCTCATCACCCTACCCTGTGTGTACCATAGAAAGAACCCTTACCAACAAGAAAGCTGACGATGACGATTTAATTAAAAAAAAATTGCAAAATCAATATCCTGCTGCTATGAAAATCATTGGACTAAAAGAGGATTTATCCCTAAGATATCCTAGCCGTTATAAGGGTAGTTTTTGGGTAAAATTATTGACTATTGATTCTGATCAGATAAACATAAAAGTGGTGGAAATCAACCCCTCCAAACTGTTAAAATTAGCTTCTTGCTTTATACTAATCAAGAGGACCAATTCCTCACTTTCTTGTGGTAGCACATTAGTGCACTTACATGGGATTACAAGAGTATGAAAGGTATACATAAATATGTTTGTACCCATCACATATACATAAAATAAGATCATATCCCATTTAGAAACTTCAAAGGCGAATGAATCTTGCTTTAAAGGACATTGTTAAAGAATAATTGCATAAATTACTTGACACAAGATTTATCTATCCAATTTCAGAGAGTGGATGGGTATCTTAGTTATTATTCCCAAAAAGAATGGAAAATGGAGAATTTTTATTTACTATGGGGAACTTAATAAAGCCATAAGGAAAGTTAATTTTCCCTTTCCCTTCATTGACTAAGTCCTTGACGTGCTTATAAGGAAAAATTCCATTTCCTTATTGGATGAGTTTAGTGGGTATAATCGGATCCAAATATGTCCTGGAGATCAAGAGAAGACCAACTTTAGTTTTCCTGGGATATTTTCTTATAAGGTCCTTCCATTTTGCTTATGTAATTCTCTTTTCACTTTGCAAATTGTTGTGCTTAGCATTAATATTGTACATGATTAAGTAGAAATTTATACGAATGAATTCACACCCTATGGGAATGACTTTCAAGAATCTCTCTCCAATCTTAGCAAGGTCTTGCGAATATGTGGGGTGATAAAGCTCTTGTTAATCCATGAAAAAATATTTTTCCTCACGAACGAGGGAGTTGTTATATGACATTTTCCTCCTCAAAAGGGATTGAAGTGGATCCTAGTAAGGTGGAAATCATCAACTACCTTTTTGTAAATAAAAAGCAAAGATACATCAGAATTTTCTTAAGCCTTGATAGGTACTATATGAGGTTTATAAAGGATTTCACTAAAATTTCCTCTCCTTTGTTTTCCTTGCTAACCAAATATGTTGAGTTTTGCTGGAAAAATCCATGCCAAAATGCATTTGAGAGCATTTAATGACAAACACTTACTCTTAATGAAAAGGAAAATTTAATGAAAACACTTATTCTTAGATGTCATAATTGGATCTTACCTTTCACATTCACACATGTGCATTAGAAAAGGTAATTCAAGCAACTTAAGGGTAAACTTCCTGATTTAATCTACTTCATTAGCAAGAATTTATAAAAATCTTAATTGAATTACATTGTAACTAAAAAGTAATTCCTCATTGTTGTACATTATTTGAATAAGTTTAGATACTATATTACTAATTACCAAGTCTTTATACATATTGACCATGCAATAATTAAATATTTGATGAATAAACCAGATGTAAATGCTAGGATAATCAAGTGGTTATTTCTTTTGCATTAATTTGATTTAACCATTGTTGAAAAACTAGGAAAAGAAATGTTGTTGCAAATTTATTTTCAAGAATAATCTTTTCTGTAAGTGAGGGGCTAGGTGATGAATGAATTACAAATGAGAATGCTTTTTCAATCTCACTTCTTTTTACATGGTTTGCTAAAATTAAAAGCTATCTAGCCACCACCCAACTCCCTCCTCACTTTCCTTCAAAGGAGAAATGCAAGATCATTAGACAAAGTGCCTCCTATACATGGATTGGTGGAAGCCTCTTCAAGTTGGGACATAATTTGGTTTTAAGATGTGTGAGGGAGGATGAGGTCTATGATATCCTCTCATCTTATCATGATGGACCTTATGAAGGTCATTTTTCTGCAAGAAGGACAAATTATAGGATCCTGGAAGAGGGATACTTTTGTCCAAGGATGCCCAAAGATACATTGCACAATGTGATGAGTTCCAGAGAATGGGGAAGCCTTACAATGAAGGATGAAATAATTGTTCAACCTTAAATTTATTTTGATCCATTTGAGAAATGGTACATGGAATTCATTAGTCCTATTGATCCCCCATCTGAACAAAAAAGGTATATCATTGTATGCACTGATTACTATATTAAATGGCCTGAAGTAAAAGCAGAAGTAAGCCATGAAGAAAAAGGTAACTAAGTTATTAAGGGAGAACATTTTCTATAATTTTGGATTTCTAAGAGAGTTAGTGATATATCAAGGCACCCAATTTACTTCCAACCTAACCAAGGGGATAAAGAAGGAGAACCACATTCAACATCGGAAGTCCACTTCCTACTACCCCCAAGAAAATGGGCAAGTAGAGATCACCAAAAGAGCCTTATAGAACACTCTTACTAATGTAATTATTGGCATAAAAAACTACTGGGTAGAAAGGCTTGTTGAGGCCACTTGGCCTAAAATATAACTTGGAAAACCCCCATCAATCTCACTCCATATGAGTTATTTTATGGAAAGAGGGATTTGCTACTAGTTGATTTTGAATACAACACTTTGAGAATGTCATATAAGCTAGATATGGATATGACCAAGGCACAACTCTAAAATGATACAACAATTAAATGCCTTGGATGAGTATACGATACATGACACGTTGCGTACTAAGGTAGTCCAACTAAAAAGGAAAATATTGCATGATAAACACATCAGAACCAGGGCCTTCTAAGAAGGTGATTGGGTTTTCTTATATGAGTCTATGTTTAAGGAATTTAAAGGAAAGTTCATTAATAGATGGTTTGGACCTTACCTAGTGTAAAAATGTTATTACAATGGATCTAATAGGATTAGAACCATAGATGATGAGTAGATCCCACTATCACTGAATGGTTATAGACTAAAAGTTTATAGGAAGCCCCTTTATAGGGTTTAATTTACAATTTCAATAAGTAAGGAACTAAATGTGGTTGAGAACAGTAGTGTGTCTGATCCATCCAGCCTCTGAATAAGTACAAAAAATAAGTGAAAAAAAAGAAAAATAATAGTCTTAAGTGAAAACCTCATTTGAGGTGCTTGAGACATGCTCATTGGCTAAAAACCTTGATGATGCATTCATTTAGATTGAAAAAAAAAAAAAAAATAGAAAGCGAATAAGACTCGAGGTGAAAACCTCTTTTGAGACGCCTGGAGTAGATTCTTTGGCTAAAAACCTCCATAAGGCAACCATTAAGTCTAGAAAAAAGGAAAAAAGAAAGATTAAAAAAAAAAACATATTTACTTTTCATCATTTCTCACATTTATTTTTGTGTAGGAGTAGTTTCACCCATAACCAAAAAATAAACACCAATTAGGTCAACCAAAATGAACATACTAGAAAAATCGTAAACAAAGGGGACACTCTAGTGCCTATTTCAATTCATCAGCACAGATTTCCCCAAGGATGTCCTAGCTGATATCCTTGTATCATTTTCCATTCCTTTACATTATTTCAACACCATCCATCCCATATTTCTCACTTTCCATAGGTTTTCTGCATCATTCTAGAAATGCTACTGGAAAGTCTAGAACTGCTAGAAGGAAAACCCATCTCTAGGAAAATCTACAAATTTAGTTTTTTTTTTAATTATCTTTTCTAAAGGAAAACATTAATAGGGCCTTAATAATTACCCATTACATGTTCAATATCCAAAAATGTGCTCATCTGGCATTGTTAGCTCTATTTCACCCTGTAGCAACCTATTCCCTTCACTTTTTCATCACATACAAACTTAAAAAATTATCCATCCACATTTCATTCATCCTTGTGAATAATCGAGTCACTAGAATCAACTAAGAATATTTTTTTATTGAGCATGAAAGGTCTTTGTGCCTGCTACAGGAAGCTACATAGTCTTGTAGCAAGCTGCAGATCCCCTGCAGACCCAACATTTTTAGCATATAAGGGCACTCTTACGAAACCATAGTTTTTCAACAACTCCACAACTCTAGAAGCCACCTTTGGGATTCTCAAAGAAGTCTTAAGCAACTACAATATCAATTGTAGATGGCTACAAGATGAAATGTACATAGAAAACAACATCAAAACAACCTTTAAAGCACTTGCAACCATGGAATTCATCAACACTAGGCTACCAAAAGGTAAACACAAGGTATGGAGCCCCAAACTCTATTTGAATTCATTTTAAGAATAGTGAAAATTTCCTTTTAGTGAAAAAATTAGGGTTCAAATAAGATAGCAGCCAAAATCTAACCAATAGTTCCAGCACCCACTTTTTATAAAGGTGTCCTCCCATGTGTGGTAGTTGAGTAAGACAAACAAGTTATCTCTTTGCCAGAGCGTGGAGTGATAGATGGGACAAAGAAAATTGTGCATTGAGTCCCTTTCCTACCAAACCATAACCACACCACACATTTATAATTACCTCCATTTAAAAAAAACAATGGTAATCTTTCCTTCAACAAGGTGCATGCCACAATGTAGAGCTACAAGTGAATCACAAGTTGCTACATAATTGTTATAGTTGCTACAAAATGTATACAAACAACTACAACACTAAAGCATGGTTTACTACAATATTGTGTAAAACAATGCCAAATTTCCCTTTCGAAGCAATCAAACCCTATGCATCTGTTGAAAGGTTGGTGCAAAAAAAAAAACCCTTTAATTTTCTATTCTTCCCAAAAGAATTATACAGTCTACATAAATTTTTTTTTGTATCAAATAGGGTATTTTCTCTGAGTTATATTGATTGAGAAGTGAGTGATAGTGAGAGGAGGTTCATAGTTTATTTTTATATATTCAATACCAAATTTTTTGAAGGTATATGGTCAAAATTGTGCTAGGATTATTTCCATTAAAATAACACAAAGGGCTACAACAGGAAACTTCGTTTCTCGTAGTCAAACAAAACACCATTCTTTGTCAAAACTATTACAACTACAAAACAACAAAATCTTTAGTTCAACTGAGCTTTTATGATTTATAATAAGAGAAATCTTTGAGTGTGGTTTGGAAATTAGCCTCCAAAACTTGATTTTGGGAGTCTTGTAGGAGGACAGTTGTATTTATTCTCTTCCTACGGAATGATGAGTAGTTTTAAGAAAAGGGAACCCACTAACACTAGCATGATTTACCAACACCTTGGATTTGTTTCAATCTTTGAAAATTACCATTGGTTAGGGTTATTTGAAAAACTATGAGGCTTTGATGATGAAGTGGCAATGGAATTTGCAATGAATTTGGAGAATCTTAAGGGGCATGAGTTTATCATTTTATTTATGGGGCTAGAAATTTACTTCAATGAATAATCTATGAGTAGAATTACAACCCTTCCCAAACGAATTCAATGGAATAAGGAAGAGAGGCAGGAGGCCATCACCACCAAGAAGGGGTTTCTCCTACAAGATGAGAAACCTGATGAGGAAAAAAACGGCGTAAGGATGGAAAGCTTGCCTAATCCCTAGTGTGAGGTAGCCTACCATATCCTTAAGTAAATCTCTTATGAGGGTGAGTTAAGCGTCATTTGTGCTTACCAATTCATGCTATTATATCAGTGAAGATTCCATGCTTTCCTCCCAACCTATGATTTACTTAGCATCCCATTCTTTCTTGTACAATCTCTAAAGGAGATGCGCACTAAAGTGAGGGAGGGAAAGCACAAGTATTTGGCCCATAATGGCCTAATTAAAATAATTGTAACTAATTCACTAGAAATCTTATAACATCCCATTTGTTGTACCAATTTTGTGGACATTGATAGACATGCCTTTCTAGAAGCACAAGAAGAACTAAATAGGCCTAAAACGATAATAGTTAAAAAGAGTAAGGGGAAGGAGGTAGAGAGACCCTCAAAATAAAATAAGAAATCTACCTTGGGGGAGGGAGAAAAGGATATAGTATCTACCTTGGAATGATTAAGTATCCCTACCAAACCCAAAGTAAGAATTCCTATCCAAAAAAATTGTATATGCAAGGAGAAAAAGCACTAGAACTAGATCCAGTGGAAAACCTCAACCTCCTTATGCCACTCCTATTGCAATTGAGGAACCACCTAGGCACACAAAGTATGGGGAATAGGAATAAGAAGTGCAGTGCCTTCCAGAGGTTCAGGAAACAAGAACACAGTTGTAACAAGGAAAAAAACTAGTGTTTCCAGAAGAAATAGAGTAGCTAAAGGAACAATATACCTAGCTATAGAACATCACTCAAAGTTACAAGAGGAAAAAAAGTGGTAGTTCATATTGCACCAAGAAAGCCACCTTCCTTCCTTTCTTAGCCATTAAGGGTTGATCCTCATGCTGAAAGAACATTAGGTAGAATGATTCTTGCACATCTAGTACCCCACCTAATGATTCAAGCAGAGAAATATAAGGTAGAAGCCCAAAGGTGGAAAATATTACTGGCATGGAGGATGATTTCAACAAAGTAAGGGAGGATATGGCATTCCTGAAAATATAAGAAGAAAACATAAGAAAAAATATGGAGAAAGAAAATAAATACTTAAGGATTCAATTGCAAAAAACATAAACATTGTTGAGAACAAAAGATACCTAGATTGCAACACTGGAAGCATCAATAGGGACTATGCACATCTTTCTTATAGGTTTCCAACTATAGGAAGCTATCCAAAGAATATTTAATTTTGCTAAAAATTCAATGTTCCATATTCCAAATCAATCAGATATGTCAAAGAGGCGTCGTGTAGTTACAAGAGACTAAGTACTTTATAAACTTCTACCAAAAATGTAACATGGAGGACAAAGAAAAATGGGTCGAATTTTACATGCATAACTTTTTCCTCTTTGATATGCCTGTTTAGGACCCCAAAACTTACTTGGGGGATGCACAATTTTTGGCTTTAGCCGATTTGTTGAGGCATGAAGAGACTAGAGTAGAATAAGTGAAAAAGACAATGGATTAATATTTCGAGGAGTCATCGTGGATCAAAATGGAATGCCAATCTCCTTTAGTGATTTCTCAATCCCATGCCATTCTTACAAATACCTTGAGATAGAGTCCATTTGGAAACAAAGGTAAGCAGAATCCATCCTACACTTTGAGGAAACTCTTAGGCTTTTGGGATAATAATGTTCACAAGCCTTCAAGAGTAGATGGCAAGTCTTATCTTAAAACATGTAAATGAGGGAGTATCACTCTCCTGATGAACTCTAAGAAACATTAGCAGGAACTCCTCTTTATGAGAGGATCATCCATAGGCTTGGGTTTCAATGGATTGGACCTAGATTTAGCCCACCTTTGTTGCTAAGACTAAAGAAACATTAAAATCAAGAAAAAGCTCAAATGTGGAAGGACATAGAGGAGAATGCAAGGTTCAATCCAACGGGGATAACCCCAACTACTTCAATCCAAGCTATTAAAAAAATAAATAGATAACTACATGAATAAAAGCAGGGAAGAGAGAAAGATTGAGTTTCTCAAGGATGAGCAATAGTTCCAATGGGGTTGTATGATGGGCCTCTAAGATAGGTAAATCATAAGGCCCACCAGACAATTCTTAGGCATATAAAATAATGTTTTGACCCCACTTTTTGCACTAAATGGTATATTTTCCTATCTTAATGAGTTCTTAGAGGATTCGATGTGGTTTTGATAATTTATGTGCATTAATATGTTTCGTGTGTAGGATTTATAAATATTTTGAACATATAATAAGGAATCCAACATTGGAGAGATTCTAGGGACTTGATCCTTGTGGCAAGGGAACTCAAACTTGACTCACTTACTACATTCAATGCTTCCCACTATTGCTACAAGTTAGATCTAGGGAAAGATCCCTTCCTTTTAGGATTTTAATATGGAATGCAACCCTCCTCTCAAGGAGGCTAATCCCCAACCTAATCTATAAATAAGAGATTTAGTTTGGCCCTTGATGCATAGGAAAGGACTGATTGGAAAGACCTTAGGATTTGAATATTTCTAAGTATGTTTTTCGTCTTTGTATTTCCTGATGTAGGATAAATTTTAAGTTAACGTAATTAGCTCCTCATTTCAGTTTCTAGCTTGATTCCTCCTCAAGGAAAATGAGCATGCTTGGGATGGGCCCAACCCAATAACTTTAGAGCCCTTCTATATTTCTATTACTATCATTTTAATGCTTTCTTTTGCTTTAGCTCCTAAATCAACATTTTTTGAAATTACAGTCTGAGAGATTTATGCTTTCTTAAGTAGGTAGTTTATTAGCTAATTTTATTTGTAGGTCACTTATACAATCAGTCAACATCTTAGATCACTCATATTTCTTATCATTTCATTTTCAAATCTTTCCATTTCATTTCTTTTGTTGTTACAATTTATGTAATTTTGTTGTTTTATTGTGTAGTTAATATTATGATTACAAAGGGTGAATAAAATTTGGTTTCATAGCGTTGAAGCTTAGAATTTTTTTCTATGCTTTTATCAGTTGAATATTATCATTCCCCATCATTCCTACCCTCTTTTCTCATTTTAGATTTTCATTTTCGTTGTTTTTTCCTAGCTTGTTGGTTTTTCTTGTAGTAGCCAACAAACAACCCATTTTCTTCATCCAATTTAACAATAAGTTTTTGATTTGATTTCCTTATCATATTAGAACATGATTGGGGTGTTGAGGTTGGAGTTTGGAAGAGTACAAATCTCTTGAAGTCGCTCTTAGATGATTTTACTATATGCTTTTTGAGTGTTTTTCTTAGCTTATGCAACATAGATTTCAAGTTCACTTTCTAAGTCTTTTATTTTCAAGAAAAGTTTGTTTTCCATTTTCTACAATTAACATAGGTGCGTTCCATTTCATTTCTACAAGTTATTTCTATAATTTCATTCTTTTGTAGCATAGTTAGCTTGGCAAATTAACTAGAAATTTGTTCATCTAAGCTACACTATAACATTTCTCACCTACATGAGGATTATAAAAGGAAAGAGGTAGTTCTTATTTCACATATAGTGTCAAACCCTGTTAAGTTTGTAAGGTTGATAATTAAATATGAGACTCTTTGGAGTTGCAACATTATTTATGCAATACTAAAGGCCATTATTTTATGAGTTATGGAGTTCCATTGGGGAATAATAATACCAAAGGAAATTCATAGCCTCATTCTCAGTAGTAGAAACACTACTCCATGCCATGACAACAAGTGAAAAGAGTTAGAAAAGGGCCTTTGAGGAGTTAAAGAAGAATATCAATCAAGCATCAGTTATGGAATTACCAAACTTGCAACAACCATTCCAAGTGGAGTTGGATGTGAGTGGGTATGATATGGGAGAAATCTTGATGTAGGGAGGAAGGCCTATATGCTACCATTATGAAGTATTGCATGGGGTAGTTATTAACTACCCTCCCTCCAGTAAGGAACTTTATACCCTGGTGGAAGTGGAAACACTATATGATGGGAAAGGAGATAGTAATCCACATAGATCACCAACCACTAAAATATCTACAAGCCCATAGTAAGATATAATAAACCAAGTATTACAAGTGGATTGGGTTTCTACAAAAATTTCATTTAGTGATTAAGTATAAGAAGGGAAACAAAAAAAATTTGGCCAGCATGCTTTCAAGTCCATCCACATCAAATATCAAATCTTTGGGAACTCTAATGCACATGGACCCATTCACCTATGATGCATATAAAGAGGCATATTTATAGGATGAGGACTTCAAGGAGTTGTTTAACAAATTGCAGAGTCAAATTCATGTGCAAGATGGCAATAACATAGTTAACTACAATCTCCAGGACATGTTACTCTATAGGTTCGATAAGTTATGTGATCCTAAAGGTGAGTGATTGTTTTTAATCAGAGAGGCTCACACCTTTAAAGATGTACATGATAGATAAGTACGGAGGAATACTTCTGAGGGAGTAGATGGATGTAGGTAGTGGTCATTATGATTACCACACTTATTTTACACATTGAGCCATGAACAGGTGGCTCATTGTTGCATTCGGATGGTGAGCCAAGAACATTGGGTGCCTACGGTTGTACCTCTATAACAAGGAATATTGATATGGGAGTTTGTATGATCTGAGGTCAATGACATTGCATTGTGTGAGGCATGAGCTTTTATGGAACTTAGCATGAAAGTCATATTATCTACCTAATTAGCTAAGTGACATAAGGGGATCCAACACATGGTATATATGCAGACAAAATTTCTATAGATGTAGTCAGATATACCATCAAGATAAGTGATACTTCACAATGATGATATCAAGATGGAGATGATCGAGGGGTTGTGGCTAGAATATTGTCAATATAACAAAGAATTTGAGTGGGGGAGGATGCCAAGCCTTGCCTTTAACCAATCTTACACCAAGGGAAATATCCCCATCACACCACTTGTGACGTTTATATCACAAGGAATGCAAATTTATAGTAGATTGATTATTTCTACATGGAAAAATGCATCAGAAAAATATAGTTGAAATGGAAAACGTTAAGAGGCATAGGCCCCTTGAGTAAGGGCACTCTTAATCTAGAGTTGGAAAGCCAAATTTTGGGGTTTCCACATGGGTTTGAGAGCAAATGCCATGTCATCTTGGGTGGCACAAGCCCCACAAGGTTGTCACATGACCAAGAAACATGCCCAAACACATGAAGAGGGAAGTTGGTCTGAAACAACATGAGGTAGTGTGCAGTGGGACAATGGAAGACATAGAATAAACGATGTTAAGTCACATGTTAACCTGATGGCATGATGAAACCTCATGGTTGGAACAAAGGGGAGTTGACATAAGGGTGGAATGACTTGACCGCATGACGAGTGAGCCAATCAATTGAACGATATGGCTGTTGACTTTATGGTTCTGGTATGATTATATGTTTCAGAGGTTGTACTTGATGGCAACACCCATGGCATGGCTCTCATGGTGATGAAAAATAAAGAAGTACGCAGGAGAACAGTTCAGGAGATGCGTACCCGCAGTTATACCGTGTAGGGACCGCGTCCAAATACGCGGGTCACCCATTCATGGGGTGCGTACCCCAGTGCACACATTCCAAGGCAGTTAAGCGCCCACCCGTGGGGTTTCTCATGGTATTTAG
>APFE030351756.1:148127-166326 GCA_000404065.3 Pinus taeda
ATAGTTACCAGGCTTTACGATGCCGGAATACGTCTCTAGCCTAGACCTCTAAATGTTGTGCGTTAAGTTCCAAAGCATTGTTAGATTCATTGGATTTATTTTAAGTTGATATTGCTTAACAATTTTCCTTTCAGGTTCACCACGTGGTGTATGTATAATTCCTAAAATGCAGTCTAAGATGATAAACAGAGGTTTTATCTTCTTTCAACAAGGAAAATCCTAGCTACTAAAAGGAAGAAATTCAAGCACCTTTTCTTCACAGAGAACAAAGCACACACTAATATGCACATTCCTAAATCAAGCCAAGCATTCAAAATGAAAATGCACATGCATGTATTTGTTTTTCAAGTCTCTTAATGTGTGAATGACATTAAGAAAGCTATGTGCAAAACTGAATTACTTTTAAAGCGAATGTACTCAACAAAATTCTTTTTCAAAACGAAGTGAAAACAAGAGAGACACTGAAATGGAAATTGTTTTTTGACACTTTAAAACTAGTAATTCAAATCCTATGCAATAGTAACTGTATAATCAACTATCTAAAAAAATGGAATTTATTTCTAAAACTGAAAACGACAGCTACGACACTTTTAGATCTAGAGACGACAGTTCGACTATGTTACTTTTTGCAAAAGAGAACTAAAACGACGGGCAATACATAAAAAACGTTTATAGTTCTTTGTACTAAGGAGGCGGAATAAGGCAAGAGAAGGGGGTATTCACAGAAGTACACTGATTACAGACAGCAAAACTCATGAATAAGACTAAAAACAGTGAGAAAAATCCACAGTCGGAGGGTAAATTCAATCCTCCCTAACCATCGCACTTGTTACACAGTGAACTCAGTATGCAGTGCCCCTACTCCATTCGGGAAGTGTGATGCATACAGGCTGCCGTGAAGGCAGGGTGCAATGGTTGCAGTGCGAGACTTTGAACGAGATTTCACTCACAGTTTGCAATCTAGTTCAGGTGTTTAAGCTGAATAAGTAAAGATTAATATATGTAAAACACAGGGGTGATCTAAGAGGTTACTAGAGCCACCACTCAGGGAAATTAAATTTTTTGCAGATCTATTGTTTAATTCATAAACAAAACACGGAGATTGACTGAAGCAGCATTGATCTACTTTGCATTTGTATGACAAATGCAGTTTGAAGGCTAGCTGGCTTGACTTCAGGCTCCATCTGTATGTTTATAAAAGAAACACGGATAGATAGGCTAACAAGTAATCTAGTCGCTCCCTAGTGGAGTCACCATTTTGTTACATGGGAGTAGTGTCCACACGGATGTTGATATTCCCACTAAGATGGGTGGCTATCTTAGAAACAAACAATCAAAGACTACTATTGATTCCTTTTATGAAAATAGATGAGAGGAGAACCAAGAGGGCCAACCTGAGTCTTGAGCTCGATTTCCCCTCCTTCTTGATAGAGTTTTGCCACTTCTTCTTTGTCTGCCCAACTAAAAGGATGTGTGGAATCACAACAACATATTACTATGCAAGAAACAAGGATCTAATTTCATAAATAATGCAGGATCAGATGTGCATTAACCATATACATGCATATATAAACAAGTACACAAGAATATGGAAGGAAACAAGAATAGCTTTATTCAGATGAAAAGTAGCAAGAAGATTACAACCATATGATCTAACCTAGGATCATCCTCCAGCTAAGAAGCCCTTCTTCACCTCAAGAAAAGCTATATCACCCAACACTGTGAATGTACACCAGAATACCAACAACACTTCTCTATAAGATACAAAATTCCAGCCTCTCGATCTTTGTGATGAGGGATCCATATATAGATGATTACAGAGAGGTGAGTCATCTATTGGGATCTTGATTAGTGTCTTCTTTCTGATAGTTCCTACTTCCACTTGGAGAATGATGATCTCTTACTCATCCCTGGTCAAAAATGGAGTGGCAAGTGTCAGAGGGGAAGCTTCTGGAAGATTCCATGATCTTCCACCTCGCATTTTTGTCCCTGCCATATGTCCATTCCCGACCATCGCACCCTACAGAGGAGAAAAACAATATGCATTACATCCTGTACATTGGAAAGGTGATATTCATCGCACCCTCTACATTGAGCTTTCAGTATGGTCCAGTTTTGACCATTTATGAGCAGTTTTCAGTGGAGAACTTCTGGGAGATGATGTAATTAGTTGACCTTGTTCCTTTATGCAGTGAAGAAACACTTTTAGGGACTTAAGAGCCCTCAGTTTATGGACATTTGTGATTGGGGTTGAAGTTCCCAAAAATGTCTATAACACCCAAGTCTTTAGTCTCTCTCAAGAAACATTGTGCTAGCATCCAGAGTCCCTCTAGTTGCTCCCACAAGCCTATGTGCCTGCGTCCTGGTAGAGAACCTTCTTTTCCTCCCCATCTAGACCAAATTTTGAAAAACCTCTCATGCAAAATATAATTGGGTCTATTTTTCACAAACCCATGTCTCAAAATTATGCAATTCATCTTTATGTTCCAATAAAGTCCATTCCAAACTTCCACTTATATCTAAACACCATACTCAACAAGTGGGCCAAAAAATGAATTAAAGCATCCATTTTTTTCGTCCAAAAACTCTACCACCTTATCCATCATCTTATTCTACTCTGGTAAACTCCTCCAAGTCTATAAAACAATTCTAAAACTGATGAATAGGCAAGGAAAAAGTCTAATACATGCTAGACCTATTCTTCCAACTTTAGGATCATGACCAACAACTTCAACTCCTAAAGAAGCAACGTCAATGTCTCTGACACTGGTAGTAGCATATTTATCCTCTGTATTAGCATCCTTAAGTCCTGCAACATCAACAACATTCCATACAACTACCTCCAACACTGGTGAGAACCTCCAACACAGCTAGCCTACAACCATCACATGAAGAAACAAATCAATGTCTCCAAGACATGTAAATACATACGCAACAACTATAGAAGCACTCCAACAACCTCTTGCAGTAGCAACATCTCCAACAAACACATCATGTTTGGAAAAAATCTCCTTAGGAGCCACAACATCACCTCCCCTAGGTCTAGCCATAGGATTTTTATATCAATGCCAACTAAAAGGACCATCACTAATCTTGCATCCACCACTCATGCATATGACCAGCATCACCAAGGGCTCGTTGACATAAATGCCATAAAATCCCCCTTTGGAATTGATGGAAACCTCAACACAACATGTGAGGCTAACTCATCAACCAAAAATCTCTCCCCCTTTGACATCGATGGCAAAGGGCCATGCAAACATGGAAATACCATGCCAATAATGTGCCGGAAGATAAGAGTGCTCCCCATATCATACTCAACACCATAATTGATGCATCCCAAAGAATTATCCTCTACAAGATAAACATGTAGAATAAGGAAATTGACTTCCAACACCACTAGCCAATGTCATGTCAACTCTTAAGGCTGAAACATGCTCCTCCTAAGCATGTAATGGAGCTCCAATCGATAATATGCTTGTTGAAGAAAAACATTTTCCTACTACAATGAGCCTCCTTTCCAAATGAAAGAGACTAATACTCATGAACCATGACACCTATTGACATTGGACATGATACACAATTCATAACAATACATAATGCTTCATGGATTAAAGAAATGGTTGTGACATATACACATGACTTGACATATGAATCCTCTAAAACCTCCTATTGCCAA
Source organism: Pinus taeda (assembly GCA_000404065.3). NCBI lineage: Eukaryota > Viridiplantae > Streptophyta > Pinopsida > Pinales > Pinaceae > Pinus > Pinus taeda. The sequence continues at coordinate 151,807 of APFE030351756.1, forward strand.
CCATGACTCTATGGTCCCAAGTTTACATCATGTGCCACCCAAATGTGTGTGGTTACATCAATGGTATACATCATAATACATGACTTTGACATCCATTGACCCATACATAGTAAATGACAATACATACTAGACACCATGGGTCTCTCCATGAGAAATGTACCCAAAATATGACATAATGACTATTCATGGCTTTTACATCCACACACAATGTTTCTCTCATCAATATATCTCAAAAACATGAAATAATTGAGTAATGGAAACATTGAGAATCAACATATGCTCCATATGGCAACAACAATATATGGCATATATATCAACCACATGACCTTCATGATTTATAACATAATCTCTCCAAATATAGCAATATAAATAGGAATACTAGCTAGAACATGTGGTAGTGCATGGGGCTGTCACCATCATACTTCACATGTGCATCAAACAGAAAATCAACTAATAGAATCAACATAGGAATATTCATGAGTAGTAGAAACTACATCCATATCATCACATTCTCTCTCGCTATGAGAGAAAAACCAAACAACAGCATCCATCATACCAACCCATCATAATTAGCAACAAATATTTATCCTCATCAAAGGTGAGAAATATATCATGAATGAGGCATAAACACCAAATCGGTGAGCAAAAATACAAGTATAATCCATATATGAGCAGCAACATATAAAATCATCTCTTATCCATAAAAAATACATGAGTGGCAACATGCATAATGCATCTAGATAAAAACATGGCACTAAAGTGCACAATCTAGATGAGCTAACAAATCTCCATGGAAACAACATACACATGGAATAATATCATATAGCAACAAAATCATTCCAAATTTTCCATGCAACCATACAAGCTCATCCAACATGCAATGTATGGAAATAGTAACAAAAATATTCCTGAAACACAATTCCAACACATTCCAAAAACATTTGGAAGAACAAATACCCTCCCTAGACGTGTGATTTCTCACCACATATTGACAATGCATGACTACCATATCATCATTAGCATCATAGCCACTCCAACATGTAGCGGCTACAAACACCATCAATAACAACATAGTTGATCCATTGGTAAGTAAACTGGAATACCATAGATCAAACATAAAAATACACTTCACCTCCAATAAGACAGGTTGAACTTATGGACCTGAATGTGCATGAGGATGAAATGAACTCATCATATGTTGTTGCAAAATCCATAATACACTCCCTCTAAGGTTATGTACATCTCATAATCTAGAGTCATTAATAAGTATGCATGAAATAGCCATGGACTGTGTGAGGGAATTCTCTTCACTAGTTGAAGATCTGAAGTTCCTTCTTCTTCCACAAGGTATTGGGTTGCTTCATTTCTTCCTTTACTTGCTTGTTCTCTTCCCTCACTAGTTTTGTGTTAGATCCTCTTGTTTTCTGCTACTTTTGCCAATTTTTCCTTGAGTAATGACACGACAAAAAATCTCTTTCCATATGTCCAAATCTATGGAAAATATAGCACTCCACATGGCTAAGAGGATCAACTCTTCTTATGCTCATGCCGAATATAAACTGTGCATGAAATCTCCCTCTCTCCAATGGTTAGATCTGCAATCTATTACTTTATGGCTTGTTGTGCTAAACAACAAGCCCCCACTTCTTAAAAAATCTTTACATAAAATTTAAAGAAGAAATGGATCCCTTTAATTCAACTTAGATAATATTTAAGTGTTCATAAATAAAATTGGTATTAACCCACCATACGGAAAAATCCTCATTAAAAGGATTCAGGTAAATGAATCATTTTAAATGCCTTTTGAATGGAAATAAAAGTGTGACTTTAAAAATATTATAAAACTCTTCATTATTGTGATAAATTGATTGGAAGATCACATATCGCAATAACAAAGGAAACATACGCAAAGCCACAAAAAACCTTATTCATTCTCAGCGATCCGAAAAGGAAATCACAATCAGAAAATCAAAGAAGCCAAATGCCAAGCATAATAAAATGGAGCCCCTTAATTCCTCCAATGCGATAAAGCATATCAAAATCGGAAAATTGACAATGTCAATAATAAGTGAACACATGAATAAAGACATGCTCACAACCCCCGATGCGATAAAGAAAACCGCAATCGGCAATCGGCATAAACACATTAACAAAACAATAAATATTGAGCCAAGTCCCGACTGCGATAGATTAATTAGGCTCGCATCTCGAAAATATATTTAAAACGATTTGCATGCATTGTATAACCTTTCAGTAATCGAAGATATTTAAAGAAAGTATTAAAGCATTTCCCTTAACATTCCCGATCAGTGATTGTGATTTATCATTGATTGTCAATCAAAGAAATCTGAGGCATACTTGAATTAATCATTCGGCATATGAGCGACATGATGGGAATTTAAGATCTTAGTTACCACGATTGATAGGTTAAATGGCTATTCAATGAAGCAGTTAAGGGTAGATCTTTTATTTAGATTTTATCTGCGACAATCTTTAACTATATTCCATTATCACTTGCCAATCGACGTAACTCTTTGTCATTATCATATTGGTCTGTAGCAACGTTTCTCTGTATCACGGTTTTTCAATTGCTTGTGAAGAATTCCTCTAAAACCAGAAATATGAAGAAAATGGGGAAAAAATCAAAGAAGTCTGCAACAGTAGCTCCTCTAGTGAAAGATCCAGGACCAAGCAAAAAGGGATTAATATCAGATACGACGTGTCTCGGACTGTGAAACACTAGCTAGGAGAGTATCTATAATCTAATTGAAGTAGCCGAGCCCAAATAATTTTTAGAAGAGGCCATGACCGATTCAACTAATAAGTCTGAAGGAACTCTTAAAGAATTGACATGCTCCTTTCTTCATAGAATAGTAGTGTGAACTAAAGTCCTTCCATATATTGACGTGGTGAGATGGGTGGTGGAGAAAATTCTAGTTACAAACAGAACCTTTTGCACAGCTGACAGGAGGATATTCCGCTCGTTTCAACTTGATGATCTAAGGAAAATGTATCACTTACCTGAGCCTGAGAAGCAGTACAACAAAGCATTCCTAGAAGCATTTGCAAAGGAAAATGAATCAGAGTCAGCCCTGATAAAGTAGTGGAGACATTTCCCTGAAAAGCACAAGCACGAGTCATCGGGTAAGTACTCTGTAGACTCATTGGCTTCTCCTTACTATTATTCCAGAGCTATGATGTGTAGAATGTGGAAAATACATGATTATGCTAAATTCACTATAGAAATGGTCCCTCTAATGGAGGCTGCAATCAATGGCTATGTGATGGATTGGGTGAATATTTTATCTGATAAACTAGCCACAACAATTCTAGTGTACAGAGCAAATGTATATCAAACTACTAGGACCATTCCTGCATTCTATTACAGTGCATTCATTATGGATACTGTTTGTTTCAATTCTGAATTTCCATTGCTTGGGTGGAGATGGACCCCCGCAGACCCTAAACCAATCCATATCTATCATGAACAGCTACGGAAGGCTAATTACAAAAATCATCTGTATAAATTCTGCAACGGTTTTATTTTGCCTATTTATTACTCTATTTTTAATAAGCCTGCTCCCAAGATATCCCTAGAAGCAGAAACATATTTGATAGCAGTAGGCAATTGCTTTGGGGAGGAAAAATTTACTTATATAAGGCTTTTTGGTAGCCTCACTAAACCCCAATGTCCTTCCCCTGTATGTGCCTGATAAACTGTTAGCTCGGGAATTGGCTTATCAAATAATAGTAGATGGGACATCTAAAACTCTTAAAAATTCCAAGAAATAGGTATGGCCTATATTCCCTTTGCGGTGCGGCATTTTCACTCTTCACGATTACAAGCACACAGAGAAGGAGACAGAAAAAATGCAAATGCTGAAGCTTGCCACAATTCCTAACAGGCAGTATGATCCTAGAAAGGTTGCCTATAATGTTATTGACCAAGCCAAACTTGCCAAATTTGATCACGAAGATGATGACTTCGATGATCTATTTTCCTCAACTGAATCATTATTCCAAGTTAAAGCATTGGCTAGAATCAAATATCAAGATGAAGGACTAAAAGTGTTTAATAGGCTTAGAGAATAGAGGTTGCAAACTCTGCTTTTAGACCTCTTAGCCACAACCCCTACAGTCCAGTCATCTGGTCAGGCTAAACAAATAATTACTTGTAAGACCTCCAATGTGGAAAAGGTCTTCGAAAAATAAAAGGTGCTAGAACAAGAATAGGAATAGGGAAGAGATAGTCAACTCTTGGATACAGATACTCAGATTGATCCCAAGCTACTTAAAGAATGGCAACAGTTCGATTCAATCATAAGCAATACTGAGAACTTATAGGGATTTAGCATGCATGAAGTGACAACTGGTCACAAGACACCAACTAATATGGTTCCAACTGAAGGAACCAGTGGCCCACCCATCATTCAAAAGGATATGGAGATAATTTCAGAAAATCCATCCAATGAAATCATTCTACATGTAAAAGAAATACCACCTTTAGATGTCTTCTACAGCCCTGAGCATAGGGTTGTAGTAAAAAGACAAAGGAAAAAGAGAAAGCTTGATCAATCTTCTCTTTTACCTACACAGATGGAGATAACTAGTGTGGTATGGAGAGAGTAAGTCAATGTTTTCGAAGACCTTACAAAACTCTCTCAATATGTCGGGGCATACTCAGCAGCTACTATGGATAAAGCATCAGAAGTCATCAATTTACTCAAAGAAAAAGATCAGATAATTGTATCATTGGAGGCACAGGTATCCGAAAGGCAACAAAGGATAGAGAAGTTAGAATAGCAGTTAGTAGCATAGCAGCAATCAAACAATTATCTAAACAAGAAATTGCTCGAGGAGAAGCAGAAGATAGATCAACTTGCAGTTCAGAAACAAAAAGAATTATCCCTAGCATTGGCCAAGCTAAAACAATGAATGAACAAATTAGCAAAAAAAAATATGAACAAATCGCTCAACTATCACGACAAATAGAAAAGTTCATAGGATTTCCTCAAGTAGCAGAGTTCAAATCCGAAGCTCTATAGATCAACAAGGCATTAATTAATCAATTGAATCTGCTATGTCATAATATTTCTCTTGCTCAGCCCCTTTGTGAAATTTCTTCATCAATGATTGATAAATCAGTTGATGCAAGGTAGAAATTGGAACAGGCCGATGAAACATTAACAAAGTTTCTTCCTTGGAAAGAAACCAAGGAAGGACAAGCTACAAATCTGCCTCAAATTCTGGAATCACATAAGGAAATTCTATTCCTAGAATGGCAATCTCAATTGATGAAAGCAGAGAGGGCAACTTCAAGATGTAGATCGACGACTGGTAATTTGATTGAATTAATTAATGATACTCTTTATTTGACTAATTTGATTTTACAATGCACTCTAGGTAAACTGCCATCAGCCAAAGCATTGGAGCAAACATGCAAACAGGAATTCGAAAAGAAGGAGAGATTGATCGCGGGCATCCAAAGTTTCACTTGGGACACCTTTTGGTTCTTCTTGATTAAACCTGATAGTCAAAAGGCAGCAATGAAATGTTTAACCGATGCAATCGGTTACATGATTCCTGAAATTAATGATGCTACGTATTCAACCCAACTGCATTGACGTATGAGTCACCCTCTAGAATTGTAACCAATGCTCGCTATATGCTAGCTCAGGCCAAAGAATAGTCATCTGAAATAGTGAATCGTTCTACCGACTGCAAGCATGTCTATTGCAAGGAGATTTTCATGATTTGGTTATACCAGCTCACAACATTTTTATTTCATAGTTAGTTAGTTTAGTAAGTATTTATAGACCTTTTCATTGTTTTGGAAAAGGTCCTCAATTTTTGTATCAAAACTTGGATCAGGAGTTGCACTATTGTGCTTCCGATATATTTTTTTTTATGAAGACTGGACCTATATTCTGAATTTTAATGAAAAATAATTTGATGAGATACACTATTGCTTTTTATGAGAGTACTTCTAAGTTGGAAGATGGGATCTGAGTGTGATTGATATCAGAAAAGATTCAAATTACATATGGTACTATTATCTATGTCTTTGGTCCATTCCTTTATATGAATCAATGTTTATTCAATCTTGCTATCATTTGATATATGTATGTGGTTTAACAACAATCCTTTTACTTATCACTATTGAATGTTGAAGGAATGTTATTCTTCCAATCGTATTTATGTCAATGATATATGAAGAATAGTGTAATAATGTGTTAATTATTACTTTGTTCAACTACTTGAACAAAGTAATTATCATATGAATGATTTTTTTTATTTATAAGTGTAGTCATCTATATGCCTACTTGTAAATAAGAATTATCAAAAGTTGCACTAAAGTGGAAATTTCCGGGGATAGATTAGTTTTTTATAATTTTTCATTTTAGAATAATCCATCCATCATTATCATTATATTTCAGAAAATCAATCACTTATCCATCCTATCTACAAATCATTGGGAAATTGGTCCCATTATATCTAGTCGAAGCCACCACACCAAATGGAAAAGGAGTTGCCTTTAAGGTTTGAATTGGGTGGTTTTCCCCAATGCTGATGTAGCGATTTCTGAGCCATCAACATTTTTGGCACTAGAAGGAGGGCATGAACTATGAGTGGTGAGAAAACCCAAACCTACAACCCATTCTGAGAGTAAATCTCCCTCCACCTCACCTCTGACTTCTCCTTTTGCATGCTAGAACTCCAGTCTTCAAACGAGAAGAAGAGGAGACAACTACCACTACTCAACCCCAACATATCTCAGATAAATTAAGTCCTAAATATCCTGAAGTACAGTCTCTCATCCATAAACTTCAAGGCTTCTCTATATCACCACAGAAATCTTAGGTCTCTTAAGGTAGCGTGACTTCGCAATTTATTCCTTCTCGCCCCCTCACCAAACTTCAGAGTGAAAATATTGGTATTGAACCTAATGAGTTACCTCTACTTAAAAGGAAAAGGGCAAGGAAAACAACTGAAGGATCTGATAGTGAAACTATCTCACCATCATCCTCCATTTCAAATTCAACCATCCACTCCTCCATTACAAATTGTTGTTCAACAGGGAATTGGAACTTCAACATCAGCTTCACAACTTTCTAGAACCTCAATATATGCCCTTTCCCAACTATCTGAAACTTCATCGGAATTATCATCTACTACTATCTTGACAATGGCACAAAACCCATGGAGTAGTCCTGGTGCAGTCACTATGCCTGCACCTTTGCATCCATTGCCAACACAGCTTGAAAAATGGTTGCCAAAATTTAATCCAGATGCAGATGAACACATTAACAACTTTATGTTGTCAATTAATCTAAAGGGAGTTACAGAGGAATATGTGGTTGTTAGGCTTTTCCCTTATACCCTACAAGGATCACCTAGGTCTTGGTACTTTTCTTTACCATCAGGATCCATTACCAGTTGGAATATTTTTCAAGAACAATTCTTGACTAAATACGGTGATGATAGATCAGTAGCAACATTAATCAATTATCTTTCAAATCTTAGGACGGAGTCCAAAGAACCTATAAAATAATTCAATTCTAGGTTTAATAAACTCTTGTATAAGATCCCAACTACCTCTAAGCCTAGTGAACAATTTAGAAGTGAATGGTATATAACAGCTTTACCCTCAAACATAGCTATCTTTGTGGACAGAGTTTGAAAACCTACTCTAGTAGAAAACATGAAAGAGATAATTGTTGTGGAGAAACGTATCACCACTTTAGAAAAGAAAGCTTCTCTTGAAGATAGAAAATCTAAAAAGGTCTCTTTCAAAGATGATTCAAAGAAGAAAATGGCTAAAGATCCATATGATATGGAGGGTCTTCAAAAAGTTCTCAAAACCATGTCAAATGAAATGGTAGAAATCAAAAAGCAGGTAGTTGAAACTTCAATAAAAAGGCCATTCAAAAACTTTAAGAAACCTGAATTAGGGCCACCAAATGCTATAACCAATGAAAACTCAGACGCTGAAGAAGATGAAGAAGAGGAGATAGTCTTATCATCTGAAGCAATTAAAGAAGAGATGACTACGAAATGTCATGGGACGTGGGACTTCATTTTACCTAATTCCGATATAGAGAATGAACAAGAAGCTTTCTCAGTTTCTACCAGGAGTAAAAGTACTTCTGAACTTGTTTAAGTAAATCAAAAGAAAAGGAACACGGGTACTCCTACAAAAGAGAAAAATCCCACAAATAAATCTCCAACCTCACCCTGTCAAAATCAGCCATCAGCTTCAAATCCACCTACAACAGCTAAAACATTAGTGGTTACAGATTCTATGGACTAGAACATTATTGAAGACATGAAGAAAAAAAAGGCAAATATTACTATGTTTGAACTTAGTAAACTCAAACACCAGCAAAAGTTGTTGCTTAACGAGTTAGATGCACTACCATCTTCTCCTCTTCCTAATGCTATATTTTACAAAGCTACCAATGAAACAGGTAAACCACCTCCTGGTAGAGTAGAAGCTACTGATGCTGTCTTAATCGGATATAGATCGAATTCCCATACTCCTCCTTTTTTCTTAACCTACGAGATCTATAATAGAAATCTACACAACTGTTTGATTGACTTAGTGGCTTCCTCGAATATAATGCTAGCTTCAGTTTGTTCCAAAATGAGCATTGAACCCCAAAAGTCTGCAATTCATATTGTCTAGTTGGACAGAACTAAGGTCCAAGTTTTAGGAGAAATCAACTCAGTTACTATTAGGTTATCAGTTTATCCAAGAGTGGTTCAGAGAATTGATATTTTAATCACTGATATACCTGAATTCTATGGTTTTATTTTGAGTAGAGACTGGTCTGAGAAACTTCATGGTTATATTTCCACCGATTGGTCTCATATGTGGATACCTTATAAAGGAAATCCAAATCAAATAAAGATTGATCGAGAGAAACATATGACCCATACTGTTACTGATTTCGAACAAGAAAATCAACGAATAGCATTCAATAACAACATTTTGGGGAATTACTCATCTAAATCATTCTTTGGCAATTTTACTGCTCAACCATCACCCTTCTCAGTTAATAATTTCACATCTCAAATCGAAATTTTTTCTCAAACAGATACATCAAGGTGTGTTAAAATTGCTGAGGAAACTGTAAATAAAACTGTAGATAAATCTTTGTTTTCGTCATTATATTTTGATGGATCTAAATCTAGTGAAGGTGCAGGAGTAGGATGTATTTTAGTTTGTCCCGAGGGAGAAAAAACCATGTTATCATGCAGATTATAATTTGAATGCACAAACAATACAACTGAATATGAAGCCTAGATTTAAGGACTTTACAAATCAATTGGTCTTAAAGTTCAATATTTGAAAGTGTTCAGTGATTCAGAAATTGTTATAAGACAAGTCAGAAATACTATTCATTGCCTTTCTAGTCACCTTAAACACTATTAGTCCTTGGTACATGACCTTATATCTCAATTTTTAGCATTCAATATTTCTCCCATCCCTAGGTTCCATAATACAACAGTAGATTTACTAGCTAATGTTGCTTCTAAGCTCCTTTCATTTGAAGATTACAGTCCCAATAGATTCTCAGTAGAGTTAATTTTTAGACCATTAATTCCTGATAATCTCACTAACTGTTGAGTGTTCAATCATGATGATGACATTTTAAATTTCTTAACTTCTAACAAGTCCTATGATGATCAAATTATTGATGAAAGTGACCATGACCTTCAAATGAAGGAAAAACTTGAAGAAAACTCAATACCTAAACTAGTGGTCAAGCTTGAAGATCTTTATGACATCAAAGATAGGTTTAAATAGGTTACTAATTCAAAGCTCCAAAGTTCTACTTTGAGATTTGAATTGATAAACCTTGGTACTGAGGAGAATCCACAAAACATTAATTTGGGATTAGGACTTTCTTCAGAAGAAAGAATTGCATTCACTAGATTATTGCATAAATATAAAAATTTCTTCACTCAGAAACATGATGATTTGAAAACATACGATACATCTATCATACATCATACAATTCCAATGCTTTCTGAACAAAAACCAGTACAACAAAAATTAAGGAAGATCCATCCTAACTTAGAGAGTCAAATAAAAGTTGAATTAAACAAAATCTTGAAATCTAAGATAATTTTTCCTGTTAGACATTCAAATTGGGTGTCCAATATGGTCCTAGTAAGGAAGAAAAATGGTGACATTAGAATTTGTATTGATTTCAGAAATCTTAAAAAAGCACAAAAGGATAACTTCCCCCTACCAACAATGGAGAAAACTCTCCATTCAGTAGCTGGTTCTAAACTGATGTCCTTCTTAGATGGTTTTTCAGGGTATAACCAAATTTTTGTACACCCTGATGACCGATTTAAAACTACTTTAAGAACTAAGTGGGGAACTTATGCTTACCAAAAAATTCTTTTCAGGTTAATCAATGCTGGAGCTACGTTGCAAAGAGCAATGGACATAGCATTCAAAGGATTGATCAATAAATTAGTAGTTGTCTATTTAGATGATATTACTGTGTTCTCTAAGAAAAGATCAAATCATTTGCATGATCTCAAACAAATCTTTGAACGTTGGAAAAGGTATGGCATTTCACTCAATCCTAAGAAATCCTTTCTCGCTCTTGACCAAGGTAAACTCTTGGGCTTCATTTTTTCAAAGGATGGTATTTCTATTTATCTAGGTAGAATCAAGGAGATTTATGGTATTCCATCCCCTCATAATAAAAAATCCATGCAATCATTTTTAGGTCAAATTTAATTTGTAAAAAGATTTGTACCTGATTTTTCACAGATTGTTTTACCATTACAAACAATGATTAAGAAAAATTTAGTGTTTAAATGGGGGCCTGTAGAAAAAGAGGCATTTGATTCCATCAAACAATCAATGATAAATTCCCCTGCTTTAAGCACTCCTAAGTTTTCAAATCATTTCATGTTATATACTCTTGCATCTGATTCATATTACGTAGCAGTGTTGATGCAAATTAACGATCAAAACTTGGAAGCACCAATTTTATAGTTCAAACCTTCAAGGTGTTGAACTTAATTACTCGGAATTTGAAAGACAGGCCTTTGCTGTATACAAAGCCATTAAACACTACATACCCTTTCTCTTAAAATCTCACACAAAAGTTATAGTCCCTTTTTCAACAGTAAGACAGTTACTAGTTCAAAGGGAATTATGAGAAAAGAGAGAAAATTGGGTCACAACATTACAAGAATATGACTTGGAAATTAAACCAGCAAAGATTGTGAAAGGCCAAGGTTTTGCAGGTTGTTAGCAGGAGCTTTTAATATTCAAGAACCTAAAGGTACAAAAGATACTGAAGAAATCAATCAAATAAGTACCACTAATCCTGAATCCCAATACGTAGATCTGATTTTCTATTTGAAAAATGGATATGATCCTTCTAATCTTTCCTATAAAAACAAATGTGCCATAAGACTAGGAGCAAAAAACTTCATAATTGTAGATGATGCATTGTATAGACGGAATTACGATTCAATTTTGCTAAGATGCTTAGAAAAACCTGAAGTGCAGAAGGTCTTGCAGGATCTACATGATGGACCAACAGGAGGACATTTTGGAGCTGATACAACAGCTCACAAAATCATTCATGCTGGGTATTACTGGCCCACCTTATTTAGAGATACTCATGAATATGTAAGGAAATGCCAAATTTGTGAAACTACTAGTGGAAGAAAAAGGAAGCCAGCTTTCCATTTGCAACCAGTCAACATTGAACAACCTTTTGAAGAATGGGGATTGGATATCATTGGAGAAATCATGCCACATTCATCCAAACAACATAGGTATATCCTCAGAGCCACTGATTACTTTACTAAGTGGGTCGAAGCAATTCCTTTGAAGACATAAAACTCTGAGGCAACCATTGAATTCATAGATCAGTTCATCATTACCAGCTTTGGTGTCCTAAATGCTCTTATTTTTTATAATGCAACTTACTTCTCTGGAAATTATATATTTGAGTTTGCTATCAAAAGGGGATTTAAATTGAAATATTATGCAAACTACTACCCTCATGGTAATGGTTCAGCAGAATCTACCAATAAAAATCTTATCAAATCATTAAGAGAACTATCGAGCAAAATCATAAAAACTGGCATAAGTCTTTGATATTTGCACTATGGGCTGACCGAATAACACAAAAGGCCTCCACATGAAATTTTCCATTTAATCTAGTGTATGGAAAGGAAGTTGTCATACCAGCAAACTTAGTACTTCCATCACTAGCCTTAGTGTAGTTTATTGAAGAAACTCCATCATCTTCTATCCAAGTGAGATATGATCACATCCTGAAACTAGAAGAAGAAAGGGAGAAAGCTTGAATTACACATGCAAAACATCAGCAGATTATTAAGTCATCTTTTGATACAACTTCAACTAGCTCAAAACATTTACAAGTTGGTGATCTAGTTTTGAAGTGGGACAAAGCCCATGAAGATAAAGGAAAACACACTAAGTTTTAAAAAATTTGGCTTAGACCTGTTAGGATATTCCGACACGTAGGAATAGTTAAGTATAACTTGGTCTAGTATAGAGTTAGGTAAAGTGTGTTTCTTTACTATGTACATTTGTAACTTACAATCTGACGGTCACGATATGTAGTCATGTGACGATTCATTCTCTCCTTGGTATTACCAACACTTGATCCATGGCTTGACACCCGATTGGTCCAGGAATTCTATTTAAAGCGCATGGAGGGTCATTTGTAGGTTCACCGTGCATGAGAGAAGCTTATGTAAATTTTCATTCTTTTATTAATAAATTGCCTGTATTAGCCACGTTGGCGCTGGCCATGGACTGTTTCCCTCTCTGAGGGTTTTAACCACATCAAAATACTAGTGTATTTATCTGTGATCTGTTTGTGAGCGGTTTCCTTTTGGTGTTCTATCTGAGGAACTTACCCTGTAAATTCCTACATGGTATCAGAGCTATTTGAGGGCCGCGTCCGTTGTTGATCCAAATCTGAAGCTGGTAGAACTACATGCGACTGCCATCTCCTAGATTTGTTGTTTTTGATTGCTTTTGGGCCGAGAGGATTGCTCTGTTGTGTTTGGAGCATCTGTTCCAGTGTGGAACCCATTTCGTTTCACGCGAAAAGGTTTCCGGTAGCCCTAGCTGTGTCATTTTTTAGATCTGGAGGTATACAGTGTTTATTTGCAGTTTACTGTTATTTTCTCTCTGTTTATTTCGGTTTCGGTTTATTTAGCTATTTTTTTTACCGGATCTATAACATTCATTTCTCCGTATGCTCTTTGCCCTGCGACTCTGTGCGATCTGGGCAAATCAGAAACAGAAAGGAAGAATTTTTCTCATGCGTATGCTCTTTTCCCTGCACCTCAGTGTGATATCGGAAAATCAGAAACATTGAGGAAAATATTTAGTTTCCGGGTAAAGCTAACTTTAAGCCGTAAGGCTTTTTCTTTTTGCATGTCCGTGTTGGGTTTTGTGTTTTTGTTTTGTAGGAAGAAAAAGAGCTTTCTCAAGCAAGCACGCAATCCAAAGCATTGGTGACTAAAAGAAAACAAAGCCACCCCCCCGCTCCCGCTCTCTCTCTCTCTCTCTCTATGTTTTTATATAGCTCACTTGGTTCAAAGCTAATTTAAGAGAGTAGAGGTCTTGGGTTCAAATCTCCTTTTTTTTTTTTAAATGAGCTTTTTTTTCATTCCCGCACATTCCCGCACTTTGTCGATGCCTTCATCAACTTTTTTTTAAAAAGGTCATAACTTCTTCATCCGGAAGCCGTTTTCAGAACCGTTTTTTTTGAACCAGCCTAATTTTTCGAGTTCTTTCCATTGGAACACTTAGTTTTAGCATATCCATATTCAGTTTAAGTCAAAATGGAAAGTTCATGCCAAGTTATCCTTGACAGCACCAACTACTTCCAATGGTGGTCCTACATTGTGGATTTACTTAGAAGTAAAGGTCTTTACCGAATAGCCACAGGCCAAGAAACCAAGCCAAAAGATGAAGAGAAAGCAACCAAATGGGAAAATAGGCAAGATCAAGCACGTGGGTTGATAGGGATGTCTATCTCTCCCGATCTTAGATTCCATATTGCTGAACTTGATACTCCTTATAAAGCAATGGAGCAACTTACTAAAGTTTTTGGAATAAAAAATGAAGTTAGAGTCCATCAGCTTGAAAATGAGTTGCTTACATTAAACCCCAATGATTTTTCTTGCAGATTTCTTGTCCAAGTTCAAGACCATTAGACTTCTCTTGGAAGGTGTTAAAGTTAAGAAAGAAGACAATCCCTTATCTATTGCATTCTTACTAAGTTGGGACCAGCCTACTCTGTGTTTGTTTCCACCTTCCATTCTACAAGAGAAGCCTTCATTTCTCAAGGACATGACTACAAGCCCCCTTCCTTTGATGCTTTTTGTGATTCTTTTAATAAGAGAACAAGAAAAACTCTTACACCTTGGTCTTCTTAATCGTGGAAACTCTTCTAAGAAAACGTTAATCGCCCAACAGCAACCAAACTCAAA
>APFE030351756.1:170725-212456 GCA_000404065.3 Pinus taeda
TCTTCAGCAGAAGCAGAGTATTGTGGTGCCGTAGAAGCTAGTAAGAAAGCCTTGTGGCTTCGTCAGATCCTATCAGAGTTTGGCTTTCAGCAGCAGCATCTGACTACACTTTGGTGTGATAATCAAAGTGCCATTTAGCTGTGCAAAGATCCAGTTCAGCATCAGCGTAGCAAACACATTGAACTACACATGCACTTCATCAGAAAGCTCATTCATGACCATGTTCTTGAAGTGCAATATTGTTCAACAGATGATCAAGTTGCAGACATCTTTACAAAGGCTCTCACAGAGGTGAAGTTTACTAAACTTCGATTTATGTTGGAGTTCAGGAAGTTGTCACTAAGGGGGGATAGGCTCTAGTGCCTCCTTCCTTCTCCTATTGTGTCATATTTGTAAATCCTTCAATCCTATCCCAAGTTGTTCTTAAGGGGGGATGTTAGGATATTCCGACACATAGGAATAGTTAAGTATAACTTGGTCTAGTATAGAGTTAGGTAAAGTGTGTTTCTTTACTATGTACATTTGTAACTTACAATCCGACGGTCACGATATGTAGTGATCCGACGGTTCATTCTCTCCTCGGTATTACCGACACTTGATCCGTGGCTTGACACCCGATTGGTCCATGAATTCTATTTAAAGCGCATGGAGGGTCATTTGTAGGTTAACCGTGCATGAGAGAAGCTTATGTAAATTTTCATTCTTTATTAATAAATTGCCTGTAGTAGCCACGTTGGCGCAGGCCGTGGACTGTTTCCCTCTCTGAGGGTTTAAACCACGTCAAAATACTGGTGTATTGATCTATGATCTGTTTGTGAGCAGTGTCCTTTTGGTGTTCTGTCTGAGGAACTTACCCTGTAAATTCCTACAAGACCATTCCAAATCAGTGAGAAGATAGGGCCTTCTACATTCATATTGCAAGATCTATCAGGAAAGAGAGAGTCTCTTCCTGTCAACTATATTATTCTAAAAAATTCTTCAATTGAGGAGGTAACCCTTCTCCCTTTGTAAATATTCAATTTTTAGCAGGATTTGTGTGAATAAATTAGTTTGTTTAAAATCCTAGGAAATAAAGTTGTGAAAATCCTTCCATTGGTCTTTACTATATTGAAAAATTTACTCAAAAGAAAATAGTTTTAATATTTACTTTTAAGAAATGGAAGCCTTGAAGGAAAAAGAAAATGAAATTAGGTATAATTAGATTATGAAAACCCAATTTTATTTTTGTGAAATCTTCTCAAAACATAGAAATACTATAGATCATTCTAAAGTTTTAGAAGCCTAAAAACGGTTATCAATACAAATCAAAGACTGATTCAATTTTAGCATCTTCAACTCTGACCTTGTCATCCATATTCTCTTAAGGAGAAAATTGTTCATCCCATCCATCAAAGTTTTTAATTACTCAGAGTGTAATTCTAAAATATATTTGATATAAAAGATAAGGGGTCTTATTACAAGCCTACTTACCATGACCATAAGGGAATAGTTCAACTAACATTACCAACACTGCATATCAAAACATGGTAATGGCTTATAATTATAAGACAACGGGTCTCATCACGAGCCAACTTGTTCAGTGAAATTACAACCACTGAATGGCATTGTCAATAGCTAGCCACCAAACTAGGACAATGGCTTTTTATCTAACAAAATAAGGAAAAAAGAAGAATGCAATAGAAAAAATATGGAAACGTATCTTGGATTCATTCTTTTTAATTATACTTTGAAATGGATGGAACAATGAATAATCAAATGGTTAAAAGGTAACCCTGCTGAGACGATAGACGTTTGTTGGCAGCAGAGGCTCTATCTATGACAAAGGAGTCATTATAAAAGCTAAGTTAGAAAAGTCTTTTGTTTTATCATTATCAACCAATTAAGGTTTACTTAAAGCTTAGAATGTATTTAATTTTAAGAAGAGAAAGAAATAGCAAAAATAGTTATCATTATGTTCAGAATCTATGATTATCTAGTTATATTAGATTTTCTCTATCAATTAAGGTTTTCAAATTAAGAAAGTTAAAGTATTATATTATTTTCTCAAAGATAATTGTTTCTCCCAGTGAATCACCAATTGTTGTGCCAAACAACAACCCCCCATTTCTTAAAAAAATATTTACATAAAATTTAAATAAGAAATGGGCCTCTTTACTTCAACTTAGATAAGATTTGTGTGTTCATAAATAAAATTGGTATTAACCCATCATAAGGAAAAACCCTTATTAAAAGGCTTAAGGTAAATGAATCATTTTAAAAGCCTTTTGAATGGAAATAAAAGTGTGACTTTAAAAATATTATAAAACTCTTCTTTATTGCGATAAAGGGATCAGAAGATCGCATATCACAATAACAAAGGAAACATACGCAAAGCCACAAAAAACCTTATCCATCCTCTCTGATCCGAAAAGGAAATCACAATTGGGAAATCAGATAAGCCAAATGCTAAGCATAATAAAATGGAGCCCCTTAATTCCTTCGATGCAATAAAGCATATCGCAATCATCAAATCAACAATGTCAACAATAAGTGAACACATGAATAAAGACATCCTCAAAACCCCCGATGCGATAAAGCAAATTGCAATCGGCAATCGGTGGAAACACATTAACAAAACAATAAATCCCGAGCCAAGTCTCGACTGCGATATATTAATTACACTCGCATCTCGAAAATATATTTAAAATGGTTTCCATGCATTGTATCTTGTTTCGGTAATCAGAGATATTTAAAGCAAGTATTAAAGCCTTTCCCTTAACATTACCGATAGATGATTTGTAATTTATCACTGATCGTCGATCAAAGAAATTTGAGGCACACTTGAATTAATCATTCGACATATGAGTGACATGATGGACATTTAAGATCGTATTTACCACGATTGACAGATTAATGGTTATTCAATGAAGCAGTTAAGGGTAGATCTTTTATTTAGATTTATCCGCGGCAATCTTTAACTATATTCCATTCTCACTTGCCAATCGACGTAACTCTTTTTCATTATCATATTGTCTTGTAGCAGCATTTTTCTATCTCACAGTTTTTCAATTACTTGTGTAGAATTCTTATGAAACTAGAAATATGAAGAAAATGGGGAAAAAATCAAAGAAGTCTGCAATAATAGCTCCTCTAGTGAAAGATCCAGGAACAAGAAAAAATGGATTAATATCAGATACGATGTGTCTCAGACTGTGAAACACTCGCTGGGAGAGTATCTATAATCTAATTGAAATAGAAGAGCTCGAATAATTATCAGAAGAGGCCATGGCCAAAGGAACTCTTAAAGAATTGGCATGCTCCTTTCTTCACAGAATAGCAGCATGAGCTAAAGTCCTGCCATATACTGACGTGGTGAGATGGGTGGTGGAGAAAATTCCAGTTACAAACAGAACCTTTTGCACAACTGACGGGAGGATATTCGGCTCGTTTTAGCTTGATGATCTAAGGAAAATGTATCACTTACCTGAGCCTGAGAAGCGGTACAACAAAGAATTCCTAGAAGCGTTTGCAAAGGAAAATGAATCAGAGTCAGCCCCAATAAAGAAGTGGAGACATTTCCCTGAAAAGCATAAGCACGAGTCATCGGGTAAGTACTCTGTAGACTCATTGGCTTCTCCTTACTATTATCTCGGAGCTATGATGTGTAGAATGTGGGGAATACATGATTCTGCTAAATTCGCTATAGAAATGGTCCCTCTAATGGAGGCTACAATCAATGGCTATGTGATGGATTGGGCGAATTTTTTATCTGATAAACTAGACACAACAATTCTAGAGTACAGAGCAAATGTATATCAAACTACTAGGACCATTCCCCCATTCTATTACAAGGCATTCATTATGGATATTGTTTGTCTCAATTCTAAATTTCCACTACTCGAGTGGAGATGGACCCCCGTAGACCCTAAACCAATCCATATCTATCATGAGCAGTTATGGAAGGCTAATTACAAAATCATCTGTATAAAATCTGCAACGGTTTTATTTTGCCTATTTATTACTCTATTTTTAATAAGCATGCTTCCACGATATCCTCAAAAGTAGAAACAGATTTGACAGCAGTAGGCAGTTGATTTCGTGAGGAAAAATTTGCTTATATAAGCCTTTTTGGTAGCCTTACTAAACCCATGTCCTTCCCCTGTATGTGCCCGATAAACTCTTAGCTCGGGAATTGGCTTTTCAAATAAGAGTACATGGGACATCTAAAACTCTTAGAAATTCCAAGAATCATGTATGGCCTATATTCCCTTTATGGTGTAGCATTTTCACTCTTCACGATTACAAGCACACATAGAAGGATATAGAAAAAATGCAAATGTTGAAGCTTGCCACAATTCCTAATAGGCAGTATGATCCCAGAAAGGTTGCCTATAATGTTCTTGACGAAGCCAAACTTGCCAGATTTGACCATGAAGATGATGACTTCGATGATCTATTTGCCTCAACTGAATCATTATTCCAAGTTAAAGCATTGGCTAGAATCAAATATCAAGATGAAGGACTAGAAGTGTTTAATAGGCTTAGAGAACAGAGGTTGCAAACTCTTCCTTTAGACCTCTTAGCGATAGCCCCTACATTCTAGTCATCTGGTTAGGCTGAACAAATAATTACTAGTAAGACCTCCGATGTGGAAAAGGTCTCCAAAAAAGAAAAGGTCCCAGAGCAGGAACAGGAACAAGGAAAAGATAGTCAAATCCTGGATACATATACTCAGATTGATCCCAAGCTACTTAAAGAATGGCAATAGTTTGATTCAATCATAAGCAATACTGAGAACTTACAGGGATTTAACATGCCTGACATCAACTAATATGGTTCCAACTGAAGGAACCAACAACCCACCCATCATTCAAAAGGATGTGGAGATAATTATAGAAAATCCATCAGATGAAATCATTCTACATGTAGAAGAAATACCACCTTTAGATGTCTTCTACAGCCCTAAGCATAGGGCTATAGTAAAAAGACAAAGGAAAAAGAGGAAGCTTGATCAATCTTCTCTTTTACCTGCACAGATGGAGATAACTAATGTGGTATGGAGAGAGGAAGTCAATCCTTCTGAAGACCTTACAAAAATCTCTCAATATGTTGGGGCATACTCGGCAGCTACTATGGATAAAGCATCAAAAGTCAGAAATTTATTTGAAGAAAATGATTAGATAATTGTTTTGCTAGAGGCATAGGTATCCGAAAGGCGGCAAAGGATAGAGAAGTTATAATAGCAGTTAGCAGCACAGCAGCAATCAAACAATCAGTTAAATGAGCAATTGCTCAAGGAGAAGCAGAGGATAGATCAAAGTGTAGTTCAGAAACAAAAAGAATTATCCCTAGCATTGGCTAAGCTAAAAAAATTAAATGAGAAAATGAGCAAAACAAAAGATGAACAAATCACTCAACTATCACAACAAATAGAAAATTTTAGAGGTTTTCCTCAAGTAGTAGAGTTCAAATCTGAAGCTCTACAGATCAATAAGGCATTAATTAATCAATTGAATTTGCTATGTCATAATATTATCTTGCTCAGCCCCTCTGTGAAATTTCTTCATCAATGATTGATAAATCAGTCAATGCAAGGCAGAATTGGAACAGGCCGATGAAACATTAACAAAGTTTCTTTCTAGGCAAGAAACCAAGGAAGGACAAGCTACAAATCTGCCTCAAATTCTGGAATCACATAAGGAAATTATGTTCCTAGAATGGCAATCTCAATTGATGAAAGCAGAGAGGGAAACTTCAAGATGTAGATCGGCAACTGGTAATTTGATTGAATTAATTAATGATACTCTTTATCTATCTAATTTGATTTCAAAATGCGCTCCAGGTAAACTGCCATTAGCCAAAGCATTGGAGCAGACATGCAAACAAGAATTGGAAAAGAAGGAGAGATTGATCGTGGGCATCCAAAGTTTAACTTGGGACACCTTTTGGTTCTTACTGATTAAACATCATATTCAAAAGGCATCAATGAAATGTTTAACTAATGCAATCAGTTACATGATTCCTGAAATTAATGATGCTGCATATTCAGCCCAACTGCATTCATGTATGAGTCACCCTCTATAATTGCAACCAATGCTCGCTATATGCTAGCTCAAGCCAAAGGATATCCAACCGAAATAGTGAATCGTTCTACTCACTGCAAGCATGTCTATTTCGAGGAGATTTTCATTATTTGGTTATACCATCTCACAACGTTTTTATTTCATAGTTATTTAGTTTAGTAAATATTTATAGACCCTTTTATTGTTTTGGAAAAGGTAAATTTTTGTATCAAAACTTGGATTGGGAGTTGCACTATTGTGCTTCCGATATATATATATTTTTATGAAGATTAGACCTATATTATTAATTTTAATGAAGAATACTTTGATGAAATATGCACTATTGATTTTTGTGAGAGTATTTCTAAGTTGGAAGACAAGATCTGAATGCAATTGATATCAGAAGGGATTCAAATTACATATGGTACTATTATCTATGTCTTTTCTTCATTCTTTTATATGAATCAGTGTTTATTTAATCTTTCTATTATTTCATATATGTATTTGTTTTAACAACAGTCCTTTTACTTATCGCTATTGAATGTTGAAGGAATGTTATTCTTTCAATCGTATTTATGTCAATGATATATGAAGAATAGTGTAATAATGTGTTAATTATTACTTTGTTCAACTACTTGAACAAAGTAATTATCATATGAATGAATGTTTTTATTTATAAGTGGAGTCATTTATATGCCTACTTGTAAATAAGAATTATCAAAAATTGCACTAAAGTGGAAATTTCCCAGGATAGATTAGTTGTTTATAATTTTTCATTTTCGAATAATCCATCCATCATTATCATTAGATAATAGAAAATCAATCACTTATCCATCCTATTTACAAATCATTTGGAAATTGGTCCCATTATATCTAGTCGGAGCCACCACACCAAATGGAAAAGGAGCTGCCTTTAAGGTCTGGACCGGGTGGTTTTCCCAATGTTGATGCAGCAATTTTCAAGGCATCAACATGGCTAAAAAAGTGACATGAGTTACAATAACCATAAAAATCACAAGTATACATATTGGCCATTCTCCTTGGCTACTGATATTGTTGGAATCTCTACTGATATGGTCTATACGTCATGCTCCAACAATTTGTTGCAATATACCCAAACTTGTGACAACTGTAGCATTATATCTAATTCATCAATCGAATGAAAGGACTGTACTTCCCTTGAAATTTAATGGAGCTTCCATGAACATCTCTAGGAGAAAACAATCTTGTGAATGTAGATGCTCCTTGAGATTTTCTACCCTGCTGTTGGTTCTGCTTATTTTTTTGTTGTTGATTCTTTTGTTTGCTAACACATTTCTGGATCTTCTTCTTTCTTCCTTGGTTCTCATTTTTTCTACTCGTATTGTTTGCAACATGTTTCTTGGGTTCTTCTTTGATGATCTTACCTGCATGAAAACTATATTCACCCTTTCGAAATCAAATGCTAGATTTATGTAATGGTGATATTTGGATTTCAATAAAATTATCCAAGGCCATGCTACTTTTCTCCATCTTTTTCTTCTTTCTCAAGGAAACAATTTCAGCTCCTAATTTCTCAACCTCTTCTACCTTTACTTGATATTGTTTCCTCATTCCTTCCTCAACTCTTCCAAACTCTGCCATTTTAGATTTGAAGATCACAACCTCTTCCTTGAGCTTAGCCTCCTTGTCATCATAGATCTACAAAAGTTTCTCTTGATCCTTGCATGTAGTTGTTAGTCTAGAAATCTCATATCTAAGGCTTTTAATAACATTCTCATATTCACTATGTTCTTCAACATGATCTAAATCATAATCAGAGAGATTATAGCTTAACAGAAAATCATCAAGATTTATAACTTTAAGAGGATGAATTTTTGGTTCCTTCTCATGATCTGATGAATCATGTGCACTAGAAGAATGAGATTCTTGTAGCCTAGATTGTTATTTCTAGAAGCTCTTCACTTTGTTCTTCTTCTTATTTATCTTCTTCTCATTTTCAAAATTGTTTTTGGTACCATCTCTAGATGTGGATTCTAGCTTGTCCCACATATCTTTGGCACATTTCAAGCCCGCTAGTTTCTTCATAACATCATTATGAATATTCTCATACATTATACATTGTGCTTGTGCATCCTGTTGGAAAAATTCATCTAGAATTGGATATTTTCCACAACCTCCATAATCTACTTTCCAAATGTTAGATCCAAAAGATAAAAATTATATTTTACATTTTTGTGCCATACATTGTAATTTGTTGCATTGAGGATAACCATTCCGATAAAAAAAAAAAGGACAATTCCAACAAACCCCTCATCTACTCTCCAACTATCAAGTTGCAACCGAGAGCCCCTCTCTCATACCAATTGTTGGAAATATATTCACTACTGGGGTGGTGTTGGGTGAATCAATAGTATGGCCCTTGTAAACTTCTTTTGCAATTACTTAATCTTTTATAACATGCACAAAATGAATCACAAACCATAAACCAGAGTACCAAAAATAAAGCAGAGAAGCATAAAAAAATCACACATAAACACAAGCGTTTCTGGTGGAAAACCGATCTTGATAAAACAATCCACCCTACTTATGCTCCGGTGCTCAATTCTTTTATTAATAGTCAAAAAAATTACACATGGATAAGCTCACTCCAATGATCCTTAAATACTTTCTTCTTTCATGGTATTTTCGTCCTTTCCGACATGAACCTATTTCTCTCTCAGATTAACAAACTACCATCCATTGAAGGCCACACAGATCATTTAATCCTCTCCCCACTTGAATCGTACTATTCAACTCTTATTGGAGGGATAAAACTCTTCCCTCTACTGAATCCACCAAGTCACTATCTACTCAAAGCCTTCATGCCTTCACAAGCTCCATGCGAGCCTCCTTTCATTTTTTTTTCAAATTGGACTCTGAAAACTCTCTCAACATGAGCACTGGAACAACGTAGAATAAAAGCTATATCAAATGATATTTGGAGCACATTTTCCATCAAACTACAACAAAAAACTCCACACCAGCTGGAACACAATCTCGTCAAGTGACTACATCAGTTGGCAATTCTTCATAAAGAACATTGCATAAATATAATGGCTAGAATATACTTTAGCTTATTATTGCTACAACTGCAGAATGATTCAGTAAATATGCATAATATGGCTGACAAATTTTTCAATATCTTCTTGAAGCTCTCACTCACTTCACACACTAGTGAAATCAACCAACCAAATAGATTCAATGTCTTCATCTATTTATAAAATTCCTTAGATGATTAAGTCAGTAAATACTACAGGGTATGGAAGACACAACAACTAATTTCACATGCTTTATATTTTGTTTAGGAAGGCATCTTGGCCAAATCAAGAACTAATTCCACTATTCCTTTGATATCTTCAAACTTGATCTGGTTCTAGAGACAACACGACCTTTTCCGACCACATACTCCAAATTCTTGATCAAGACATAACATGAAAAACAAATAAAAGATGAGGAGCATGAGAAACGTGGAGAAAACTTAGCTACATGTATATTTTCTACCATGACACAATGTGTAAGCATCTAGGTCCTTAGTCACTCTCATGAAACACAATTCCAATGTATAGAGGCCCTCCAATCGCTCCCACAAGCCTCTGTATCTGCATCCAGGTTAGAGAACCTTCATTTTTTCCCAATCTAGACCAAATTTCGAAACAATTTTCATGAGGAAGGTAACTAGGTTTGTTCTGCACAAAATCCATGTCTCAAAATTTTTAAATTCATCTTCATTTTCCCATAGATTCCAATCCAGAAAAATCCACTTCTATCAAAACACCATACTCAACAATTGGGCCAAAAACTGAAGTAAAACATCTGTAAGTCCAGAACCTCTGCCACATAATACACCATCTTCTTCAGCTCATGTACACTCCTCAAAGCCTATATAATAGGTCCATGACTAATGAATAGACATGAAACAATTTTAAGACATGCTAAACCTATTTTTCCAACTTTAGGACCATGACCAACACCTCTAACTACTCAAGAAAATGAATAGGCAAGGATCAACTTTAATACATGCTAGACCTATTCTTCCAACTTTAGGACAATGAACAATGCCTCCAAATCGTCAAGCAGCAACCTCAATATTTGTAACACCTATAGAAGCATATCTATCCTCTATAGTAGTATCCTTAAGTCCTACAACATCAACAACATGCCATACAACTCCCTATAACACTGGTGAAAGCACCTCCAACTCAAGTAGCCCACAACAACCACATGATGAAACAAACCAATGTCTCCAAGACAAGTAGAGACATATGCAAAAGCTATAGAAGCACTCCAACAACCTCCTGCAACATTAGTATATCCAAGCTACACTACAACATGATCATAAGATCACCATCCTCTTGCAACGACAACATCTCCAACGAACACATCATGTCTAGAAACCATCTCCTTAGCAACCAGAACATCACCTCCACTAGGTCTAGTCATAGGATGTTGACATCAATGCCAACTACCAAGACCATCACTAATCATGCATCCATCAATCATGCATAAGACCATAATCACCAAGATCTTGTTGACATCAATACCAACACCATAATGCCAACAATAAACTTATGTTGTCAATTTGAGGCTAGAAGCTTATCATTGAAGGGATGATTGGAGACTATTGGAAGGAGGTTTTCAACATCAAGTCTAGGCTGTATCTCTCCTTTTAGTTCAATGATAATTCAAAAGAGTATTTCTTGTCACTATATTTTCCATTGGATCTGTTATAATGTATACTTATACTTTCCATTGGTTATGATATTAGGTACTAGTCTCGTTGATCACTAGTATAGGTTGTATTGGATCATTTATATATGACATGCCTTTGATCCTTTGTTTTTTATCGTGCTTACAGATCTAGATTATAAGAAAAGAAATATTGTATCAAACCATAGTAAGGATCCTCAACAATAATTTCGATTAAAAGGTATGGATTATATACTTTATTACTGTTATTTATGATTCAATGAAGATGAACCTAGAGAATGATTTATTGGTTTGTTTCTTTGTTACTAGATTTGGTCATTGAGTCTACAGAGATATTGCCTTGTTTGCAAGACGAGATTTATCCATGTAACAAATCAGCAACCATACTGGAGAACACATTTCTTCTTCTGTATGCCTTGTGTTCCCTGATTATCTTCCACTATGGTGATTTACTGTATTTAGATACTTGAAATTTAATTTTTTGGCTTTGTGGCTGCATCTTTTATTTTTTCGTTGTTTTTCTTGGGTGTTAGACTATTCTCTTTAGAATTAGAACCATAATTGCATAATTTACTATTAGCATCAATGTGACATTGCACTTGTATTAATATATTACCTATGAGACACTTGGAAAATTTGAAAAAATAGATTTTTTCCCATTTTGGCCTAGAAATTTTTTCTTCTTGTGATTTTTTGGGTTTGTGTTCACCTGAGAAAATTCAAACTTAGCTCAGATTGTCATTTCAATTTTATTTTTGTGTAATTTTTTTACCTTTACATATTTAGGCTTTTGGAATTCATTAATTTCATTGATTTATGAAAAGGAAATTTCTTCTCTCTGGAAATTGGTTGTATGAATTTGTCTTGTTTCAGTGGTTGGATTAAGAATTCCTTTTGTTTACGGTAAATAATTTTGGATTACTTTCACAAAAGGTTAGATTAATTTGATATTGTTTTCTTGTTTGTCCTTTTGTGGGAAGTATTTTTTGGCTTGGATCATGAAAATTGTGTATTCTTCATTGTCTTTGATTTGCATTTCCAAAATGATTCATTGATTATTGCATTGCTAAAAAGTGAATGAAACCTTCTTCCTTTCATAAATAAGATTTCATCGAAGTGAAAAGTTTACATTTCATTTTAGTTGCATTTGAAAGTGAGTTACTATATCGGTTAGTTACCATGCACATTAGACTACTTTAATGGAAAAGGAAACAATAAAACCAATTAAAATATACCAAGGCATTAATTAATAACATCATATTTAGTGGATATAGCTTAGAAGACATGTTCCACCATTTATAAAAAAAGGAGTTGTCATTAATTTTCTATGTTTCATTCTGTGGGTAGCATAGATTCCAAATATGTAAGTATAGATGATTGTTCTCCATGTACCCTTGGTTATATTGGATAGCACTCCACGTATGAAAACTATATAGAAATGTTTCGTATTGTAAAGGATGCATTAGAGAACATTAACATGGAATGAGCTTCCATGAACTCTTGGGTATATCGGAAGACCACCCTAGCTTGTATCCCATCCATTGGTAACCAAGTTTTCCACCTTGTCATCTGTGATACAATGAACAAACCATTCAGGGAGATTCCCTACACGTACCAAGAATGATATTCCAAAGTTCATAGAGGCTTGGTAATCGTTTTATACCTAGTATCCAATTTGTATTGCCTTTTTGTGTTTTCATTGATACCAATTGTGAATTTAGCTATAAAAAATTGTTAAAATTATTAATTAACATTCACTTTTTAGTAGAACTACGAGAGTCTGATGGCAACAGTTCTAGAATTTACCAATCAAGGAACCCCTTTTAATGGGGATTCTAGTTCTTTTACTTACTTTGTAAATGTTTCCCTCCTTATATGGCTACCTTTTCTCTTCTTGGATTATCGATATATTTACTGATATGGTTATTTTCAACTTCATTGGCTTCAAACACCCAAGTTTCTTTGCCTCAATTAGATACTTCTCCCTAACCTAAACCAAATATTTTACCTCATGTTCATCCTTTACCTTCTTCACCCATAATGTCATCTTCCCTTTCTCTTTCTTCAGCTCGTGAATTTCTTAATGCTAGTAATGAGGAGGCTAAGAAGAAGGATAAAAGAAACTATAAGAAGAAGAAGAAAGATAATAAAGGTGTAAACCAGCCAACCATGGCTATGATAGTTGATAACATGGAAGAAACATCCAACATTCATCATAAGCCCAAATACCCTTACAAGCTTTCTAAGGGTGACCACATCCTTATTAATTGTCCTAGTATTAGCTTTCTAAGGTCTTGGAAGTATGGTCTAAGGATTATCATCAATTAGTGAATCTAAGGTCCCAAGGAAAAATGGGAAAGTTAGGTTTCCTTCTAGATTATGTAAAGGGAGTCATAAAAATTATATTTTCCCTCATATGGATGAAACCTATAAATTATTGGAAAACCTTACTGTTTCTCAGCAACAACTTCCAACTTATTACCATAAGCTTTCTCCCAACCTACACTCAATTGACAAAGTGATTGACCCCATTTGAAGTTTGGTCAATCCCACCCCTCCCTTGGAGAGTGAAACCCATAGCAGTCAGGTTGATGAACCATTGGTTTATGAAAAAGGTCAACTCGATTACATCTTAAGTTTATCCTACTCAACTATTAGAGAGAAAATTTGATATCACTTATGTTCTTCTTGTCACTTCATATTCCACCACACAAGCGAGCATTTCACCTGTTTACACGGAACCCCCTCCAAGTGCCAAGGTCATTTCCTTTGATTGGAATCAACTAGTAGAAACTCCTCTCCCTTATCGCATCCCTTTATAAGTCATTATGAAATCTTGTGATAAGAACATGTGTCGCACTATTTTAGATGAAGGTGCTTCTATTAGCATTTTATCTTCAACTACTTGGCAGGCTTTGGGTTCCCCTAATCTTGTTTCTATTACTTAGAAATTTTTGGGTTTTAATAGAACAACTATTGAACTTTAAGGGATCCTTCAATATCTTCTGATTAGCTTGGGAGGGAGAAGTGTTTGCATTTATGTTATGGTAGCTGAAGACCCCTTTGATTTTGATGTTCTTCTTGGGCAAGACTATGTTTATGCCATGAAAGTTTTCATATCCACACTCTTTTGTGCAATCTGTTTCCCTCATAATGGAAATATTGTGACTATTAACCACCTTTTGTTTGGTTCCCTTGATATCATTTCCAACCATCCAACATCCCTTAATGTTCCCTATATGCAAGTGGTATCCACCCCACCACAAGTTAATTATCTAGCAACTTGTCCCATGAATTCACTTACTGACAAAAATGAGCCTATCGATATATTCTCAACTTATTTTGACTTAGATATAGAAAGTGACATGATAAAACCTTTAATGGGGTCATGGCAGCCTGATATTCCTACCCCTAATGACTTCCTTGACATGTATTCCTTCTAGATAAATGTTCTTCCATCTAATGAAGATGCCTTGGAAGCCATAATTGAGGTGTGTCCCTTGACATGTATTCCTTTTAGAGAATTATCGTCTTGGAATCTATGATAAGGTTCCATGAGCATAGTCCTTTTCTTGTGTCAACATCATTAAAAAATGAAATAGATCCCCCTCCAATCAATTCAAGTCTTCAATCAGATGTTATAAATGAACGTTCATTTCATCTGCCTATTAATCACTATTAGTCTACTTAGGTAGATAAAAAATTATTCGAGGGCATGTGCCTCTTTAATTTATGCTTCAGGGGGCATATCCCTCTGCAGGTTATGATGGAGCGCATATAACCTATCTCAAGCACAATTTTTATCTGTTTCAAGATTGTGTAAAAATGAAACCTATCTCAAGCACAATTTTCCCTGTTTCAAGCTTGAGTAAAAATGAAACCTATTGGAAGGACAATTTTTCTCTGTTTCAAGCTTGTGTAAAAATGAAAGCTCTCTCAAGCACATTTTTTCTATATTTCAAGCTTGTGTGAAAATGAAACCTATCTCAAGCACGAGTTTTCTTTGTTTCAAGCTTGTGTAAAATTGAAACTTATCTCAAGCACTATTTTTCTCTGTTTCAAGCTCGTGTGAAGATGAAACCTATATCAAGCACATTTTTTCTCTATTTCAAGCTCAGGAAAAAATGAAACCTATCTTAAGAAAAAATTTTGTTTATTTCAAGATTTTATAAAAATGAAACCTATCTCAAGCACAGATTTCTTTGTTTCAAGCTTGTGTAAAAATGAAACCCATATAAAACACATTTTTTCTCTATTTCAATCTTGTGTAAAAAAAAACTTATATAAAGCACAATTTTTATCTGTTTCAAGATTTTGTAAAAATTGGAATCTATCTCAAGCACAATTTTTTCTTTGTTTCAATCTTGTGTCAAAAATGAAATTTATCTCAACCTTAGTCTTTTTTCCCTTTCATGCTCATAAATACATGAGAATTAATTTCCCTGTACACTTTTATCACTTTTTTGGACTCTTTACACTTACAAAAAAGAAAAACCTTAGATTTACCTTTAAAAAAACATTCTAACTCTCAAAACATGAAAAGATTATTGAGCACACTTGTTTCTTTCAAAACCATAAAAGTAAATGGAAGGATGTCTACCTGGTATAAGTTTACCCCTTTTAAAGACCAAGTATACTAGTTACGAGAAATATATAATTTAGTCAATCCTGGCTAAAACTTTTCTCTCCTACATTATTTTACCCTTTTCAAGGTTTTAGAGACTAAATTTATGAAAGAGGACATTTTGTATTTTACTTAGCTTTTTCTCCTAACTGCCTAAACATGAAAAACATTGAGCTTCACTTTATCTGGGTTCTTTAAAAAATTACATTCAAAGAACTACACGAGTTTTCTTTCTGCATCTTTTTAAACTCTTAAAATATGAAAATAATTCTAGCCACTCCTATATTGGACTCATAAAATTAAACAATACATAAATCGTCAATCATCATGAGACCAAATCACTCCTTCCTAGGGTTTGTTAAAAGTATTCCGAAGGATGAGCTTACAGGATAAGCATATGTTATCCCCCATAAACTTGCGTGAAATTAAATAGGTACTTTCCAGTAATGGTGGGGGAAAATGGGAAAGAAATATTTATTAATTTTTTTATTGTGAAAAGGTAGTATGTTTCTCTTGAGCATGACACTCCATCACTTTTGTGTCTAGGTTTGGAAATCCATTTTCCTCTTATATGATCATACCTCAATAAAATTCTTCTCAATGGTTCTCGATATTTTTTGAGGCAAATGATGCTAAGTCAAAACATAGTGTCACCAATATGTTCAAAAGGAGTCCAATCTTAGTCAAAATTACCTTGGAAATCATAACCTTCAATTATGTCAACCATCCTTGAGTCAATCCTGAATCACTCCAATTTTTTTCTTCAAAACTTGACATGAGTTTTGTGTCATAGGTCCTTCTGCGATGAATTTCTTCCTATCTAATTTAGCTCTTATCTATGAAGTTGATCTAGAAACATCCTTTAGCACCTTGGATCTTGCATGCTTGAGTGGCATTTTTCTTGTTTTTGATGACAAGTTTTCAATAGTAACCTTCAACTGAATGATTCTATGGGTGTTTGACTTCAAGAAATTTATTCACACCTTATAGATTGTATTGGAACACCTTGAGAACCATTTTCATTGTTGGTGGTTTCTCTTGCACTTGTTAATGGTTCACATCATTGGATGGTAATCAGGCAGTTTCTACCATGTTTGAATTCAACGCATTCACTTTCATGATTAGATTCGCACTATGGATTGATAGAGATGAATAACAAGACCTTGCATCTAGTCCCATCTATCTAGGTTGGGTGGAGTTTTTAAATATTCATGATTGTAAATATAGGTCCGTATTTTACGGTTGTGTCGATAGTGGATTTATTATTAACATGCATCTTTCTACATTTCCATACTTTTTTTTTTATTACTGTACTCTGAGTATGGGAATTCCTACCTCAATGATGATTATGTAAATATATTGTATTGTAATCCTTGATTAGTTATTTGAGGTCTCTCACCAGTTGGTCTCTAATCCTAACTTTTGCATGATAAAATGCTTTAGTACTCAAACAGAATTTTTGAATTTGCACCTTAAGGGGAAATCTATTACATGTCATTTTCTCACCATTAGGAAAAAGACCACAAATTCATATCTCTTACTATATGATGAACTATTGCAATAAATCCCATATTATTTTGGAAGAAAAATCATTTTTAAAAAAACAATAATCTCGTATTGCATTGCTAAAAAAATATTTTTATGCAGTGTCACACGTTTCCTAGAAACTAGCTATGCAACAACAATTTTAATGATTGAAGCATGTGCAATTTGTTGCTTTGTTTTCCATTAAAAATTGTTAGAACCTTTTAACGTAGGCAAAAATAAAACCCAATTTATATAATCCTTTTTGGGGAATATTATACCAACAAGAAGGATTCAAGCCCCTAGATATTTGGGCCTCATCCCATGGTTCATGAATCTATTTCCTCTCATTATGGAACCCTAATCCCCATATTTATGGATATGATTCTTAGAAAGAGGATCTGCAACCCTCTCCTCTTATCTTATAAGTTCACTACAGACCAGGGCGGAAGTAGTTGAATTTTGAGGTAAACTTATGTTGTTAATTTGAGGCTGGAAGATTGTCATTGAAGGTAGGATTGGAAAATACTGGAAGGAGGTTTGCAACATCAAGGCTAGGGTGTATCTCTCCTTTTCGTTTAACTATAATAAAAAATATTATTTCTTTCTCTATATGTTGTCCATTATATTTGATATAATGTATGTTTATTTTCATTTCCCATTGGTTATGATATTAGGTCCTAATCTCCTTGATTATGAGTATAGGTTTCATTGAATCATTTATCTATCATATGCCTTTGATCGTTATTTTCTTAGCGTGTTTGAGAATTTATATTCTAAGAACTGAAATATTATATCAAAAAGGATCTTGAATAGGCATTTCGATTTAAAGGTAATGATTCTATACTCCATTACTATTATTTATGATTCAATAAAGATGAACCTAGAGAATGATTTATTGATTTGTTTGTTTGTTACTAAATTCAATCATTTAGTGTAGGGAGATATTGTTTTGTCTGCAAGATGAGTTTGTCTGCCTAAGATTCTCAATAAATGTTTTTACCCAATCCTCTCCATAGAATGTTTCTTTTTTCTCAAGAAATCAGTAGGACTCATTGTTAAGAATAGAAAAACATGATGTATTCCAGAAATATGTTTACTCTTAGCCTCACACATTAGGGGGAAACTATTATTATCAAAAACTGATACACCTGTTTGTACACAACAGATGGCATTTAGAGTAGGTAAGAAACATATATAGATGGCGCATTTCAAGCTGAAAATATTATGAAAGGTAAAAATTAAAAGGTTCTACTATTGTTTATTAAAAAAAAATCAACCCTTGCAGGTGCTCAAAATATAATTTGACACACCCTTGTGGCTTTTTATTCAATAATTACAAGGGTTGTAGAAACCACAATCAAACCATTGGAGGGGTGACATTGCATGAAGTAAAATCCAACCCCTGCCATGTACGAGCTGACAATTCAAACCTTGAGGATCAAGAAGCCTTAATTGAAGGGTGGTGGTTTCTCTCGTCTCATTTATGAGCCAAAATATCTCATTTATAGTCCAAAGGAGGGAGATAATGTTTCAAAATGTAATTAATCCAAGAAGACGGAGAGCCAAAAACAAGATGTTATGCATTGGTATGCTGCCAAAATTGGTCCAAGTTATCAATCATTCCAATGTCAAGAGGATTCCACCACTTAGAGAGTTTCTTGTTTGCTTATTTGAGAGAGAAAGAGCTTGCAAGTGAGATTTAGAAGTGGAAATCCTTGTTGAGAGTTGTTGAGCACCATTGTTGTAACAACCTCGGGTTAAAATTTCATGATAATAAAATTTAATAAAGGTAAACTAAGATGACAGTAAGGGACACTTATTCCAAGATGAGTGTTCGAAAAAATATCCTAGTGGGAATCACTTGTTGTGTTTTATGGCTAAGGGAAAATTGGCAATGCAAAATCGCTAAGGCTTTGGAAAGGAAAAAGGGTATTTTTCACAAATTGTTTATGGAAAAAATGGAAACTAGGAGAAAAGGAAGATGAAAAGTCAAAGGTTGCATGTGAGGAGAAAAATGAAGGAAAATAATGGAAAATTGAAGAAATTAGAGGAGTCATCAATAAAAATACCCCAAACCATCAGTTGGTAGCATTTTGTGATTTCAATTTTAGAATTTGTCTCAAAGAGGAGAAGAGCACTAGGAGAAGAAATAATGTAAGGAAGAAAGGAAATCAAAGGAAAATCAAAGGAAGGAAAGGAAAAGAAAAGAAGGACAAGGAAAGTAAAGGAAGGAAAGGATCAACAGATTTAGCAGGAATAATTGCAGGTAATATATTGCATGTGTGATTTCCTAACTGGTTTTGACATGCATGGTATGTGCATGTTGATATATGGTTAGTTTGCTTTCATTGGCATGGTTTTTGCTCATATTCAATACTGGATTTTATTCTAGGCTTTCCATTTCTGAATAGCCATGGTGTGATGGGATTGCTCTCTCTTTGAGATTTGGATTTCCTAAGGGTTTTGGAATCTGGGGTTAAGTGATCATAAGAAATTTCCCAAAGGCCTAGGAATCCCTTGACCAATAATGGAGGGATACGCAGTAAAGCCTGCGGGTGGAGACAGGAAAATTCCTTAAAGATGGTGTAGAAATTGTGAGGCATCCAAGCTCGGTTTAGTTTTGTTATCCAGACACCAGTTTAGGTGTGATCACAATATGGAGAGGGTGGAGGTGGTCCTACCTCTAGATTCCCTTGGTTATCTTTGGATTCTTTTATCCCATGATATCCCACACTCATGCTTGGAATATGGCAAGGGGATGATTGGCTGAAGGAAAGATATGGTTTATCCAATCTACAGTCGGGGGGTTTATTGAAGTCTGGAACCTGATTGGTAATTGCTTATGGTTAATAAAAGCTAGGCTTCTCTTGTTTTTGATAAGGAAATCTACAGGTTATTATGTGGCTTTAATGGTTGTTCTCTTATGGTTATTTATATGTTTATATGTTGGTTGTAAACATGGTTGTATGAATGATCTTAGTCATGGCTCTATTCATGTTTTTACACATAACTAAATAAATAATGAATTCAATACCTAATTTATGTTATGATAGCTAATGTGAGAAGGTAGAGATGCTTCATGTTAAACCTTAGATGAGTTTTTAGTCCCTTGTGTTTAGACTTACATTCATGACCTGTAAGTGGCATATCTACCAAGTGTTTGACAAAATGTTAATCCCATTTGGGATGGTGAGGTCAAGTCCTCATTCTAGTTTTGGTTTACAAGGATTTTCTTCATTATTTTATCAATTCTGGAAGATTCATGGCTTTCAAGGAAGAGGCTAAACCATAGCCCTAGAAATTATCCTTAATTCTCAGGGTTGTTGGCATGACACTAGTAGAAAAAGGCCAGATTCACATTGATGCAGGTGTATGGAAGCGATTGGAAACCCATAGTCACATGAAAGGCTTGGAAAGGGAGTGGATAGGGCTATACACCGGGGAAAAGGTGAGTTGTCTCACAAGTTGTACATCTAGAGGGACTAGGTTACTCCTAGAGGTCCCATGGAACCTAAGGAAACTCAGTAAGGTCTTGTTATGTCAACTCCATTTCCTTAAGGTAATCTAGGAGGTTGATTCATATCATACTAACACCTCATCTCTTGTTTATCTTGGGTAGGTCAATGAAACTAGGTAGATATGAGAGGAGGTGACGTTAAAGGGTGGTATTGGAGTAGGTTGCAGTCTCCTTGGATCATATCAAATACCAAAAGTGGTATCAAAGCATGATTTCACTTCCTTTGGGTAAGTTTGATGTTGAAAAGGTTATGGTTGTCATGCATGGGATCAAGGTACAAAATTAGTATGATCATGCATGATGTTGTTGTGATTTTATGTTATTACATGGATATATTTATGATTATACATGTACATTTTATTATGGATTGATCTTGCAGATGAGTTAAGCCTCCCCTGAACATCAATAAGGTATAGATTTGATTTTGATATCTATTTGGTTTATCTGACATGGTATCCTTGCAGGAAGAAGAGAATTCACGATGACAAGGAAAATGGTAGACTACGGCTCTCGTGATTCTCCCTACATATCAATTGGGCAGCAAGGAGAAGAGTATTCTCCTGGTATAGCAAGTACATTGAGGAGATTGAGGGCATATATCAGAAGTTGTAAAAAAGACAATGATAGGTTGGTTGAGGCCCTGGAAATAATTTCAATGGCTTAGGAGAAGAAGGTAGAGGTTAATGCAACAATCCATCAGAGCTTGTTAGAGTTACAAAGGTAGGGACATATGATAATTAGTTAAGAGAATGAAGAGAAAACTAATGGATCCTATGATAGCAGACCTCAGTCCAGACATAGGTTGGATATTGGGGACAGAGTTAGAGGTGGTATTTCACTAGATACACTTGACATGAGGACTAGTATGTATTGGAATCATTCTAGTTCCTCATCCATGAGACATCATTACACTCATCACCATCATCATCCTTATCGGAGGATGGAGTATTTACCTAAGGAGTTCAAGAAGGTGAACCTCCTACATTTGATGGAGAGATGAAGAAGCTAGAAGATGCAGTGGCATGGTTGATTGGAATGAAGAAATTCTTCATATTGCATAGTTATTCAGAGGACATGAAATCTAAGATGGCCACTTTCTATCTTAAAGGGAAGGTAGTTACCTGTGGGAGGATGTAAATAATGTCAAGGGAATTTCGGAAGAACACTTGATTTGG
Source organism: Pinus taeda (assembly GCA_000404065.3). Lineage (NCBI taxonomy): Eukaryota > Viridiplantae > Streptophyta > Pinopsida > Pinales > Pinaceae > Pinus > Pinus taeda. The sequence goes on from APFE030351756.1 coordinate 192,338, forward strand.
GATAAGCTCGAGAGGATCTTCAAGAAGAATTACCTGTCAGAGAGGTACTATGATGATAGAGCTAAGGTTATTTATGAGCTATAGATGGGTTCTATGATAGATGATGAACACTAGCAGATTCTTGGAGTTTTTGTGGTATGTGCAAAATCTCAAGAAGAAGAAGGCTAAGATTGAGAGGTTCATTAGTGGGTTTCCAACAACATATAGAGGCCAAATTGATTTTTATGAGCCTATATCATTAGACAAAGCCATCCATAAATTGAAGCATTTTTATGAGTAGTCAAAGTGAAAAAATTGAGCCTAAACGCGACTTGAAAGGAAATAAGAAAGTCGAAGGAAAATGGCCACTAAAGCAGGGAAGACCTTGGGATACAGGTGAGAAAGAAAATGTTGCTTCTTACAAGAAGTTCAATGTAGTTGATAAGGGACATGTGTCACAACATGGAGAGAAATAGACTAGAGGTGATGTTTGAGCACCATTTTGGTGTTGGATATGCGGAAATGATGATCAGAAGAAGGATTGTCCATTGTAATAGGGAGGTAGGCCTCAGATCTATAGTGCTCAGGAGGTGTAGAAAGTTGGGGATGTTGGTCATAATATTCATTAGATTTATGTGACTCGGGATAATAGGAAGACTGATCTCCTGGAATTTGTCATCGAGATGGACGGTAAGCTTTGTGATCAAGTTATTTCTATTTTGATTGATCACGGATATAATTATAGTTATGTTAATCTTGACCTGGTGGATAATTTTGGCTTGAGAACATAAATGCATGAAGAGTCTTTGTTGGTGCAGATGGCTATAGGTATGAAGAAGATAGTTCATCATTGGGTAAGGGCATGTGCACTTGAGTTGAATTGTATGCCTACATTAGCACATTTGAATGTGCCTCCATTGGGATCATATAATATGCTTTTGGGTATGGAATGGTTGTGTATAAATAGGACCAAGGTTGATTTCTATGATAAGGCTATTCAGTACCTCAATGATAATGGAGAGAATAATATATTTCTTGGAAATAAGAAGCCTACATCAACGAGGATGGTCAAAACTATGCAGACTAAGTGTAGTTGTAAAAAAAGGGTGTGCGATGTTTACAATTCATATTTATAGTGATCCAGATTAGGATGATGAGGATGCAGAAATTTTCAAGAGGTATCATGTATTGTAAAAAATTTCAGATGTGTTTCCAACAGATATTCTAGAGTTTCCTCCACACAGGGAAGTAAAATTTTCTATTGAATTGGTACTAGGGGAAGCACCAGCATCAAAGGCACCTTATAGGATGAGCACTCTAGAATTAGTAGAGTTAAAGTTTTAGCTGAATGAAATACTTGATAAGGGATACATTAGGCCAAGTGTATTTCCTTGGGGTTCACTTGTATTGTTCGTGAAGAAGAAAGATGGTACTCTTAGATTATGCATTGATTATATGTGGCTAAACAAGGTGATGATCAAGAACATGTATCCATTGTTGACGATTGACGATATGTTTTATTAGTTGAAGGAAGCATAAATGTCCTCAAAGATTGACTTGAGATCCGTATCTCATTATGTATGCATCAAAGAAGAGGACATATACAAGACTTCCTTCATGACCATGTATGGGAATGATGAGTTTGGTGTAATTCCATTCGATTTGGCTAATGCTCTAGCTAGTTTTATGTGTTTAATGAATAATGAATTGTGTCCTTATATTCACAAGTGTGTTATTGTATTCATTGATGGAATCTTGATATACTCTAAAAATGAGGAAGAGCATGTTGAATATTTAGCAGCAGTATTGAGATTGCTAAGAGAGCATCAATTGTATGCTAAGCTTATCAAGCACATCTTCTTTCAAATATAAGTACACTACTTGGGACATGTTGTTTCCAAGAATGGCATAAAATTAGACCCGGAAAAGATAAAATCTATCAGGAGTGGGCAGCTCCTAAAAATGTGGAAGAAGTTTGATCATTTATGGGCTTACTAGGTAATTACAAAAGATTCATCAATAACTTTTCTTGCATTGCATATCCTATTACATCATTACAAAGGAAATGTAAGAAATATGAAAGGAAAAAGGAGTGTGTAGTTAGTTTTAAGCTATTGCAGTGTTTATTGGCAAATGATCTAGTGTTAAAGATTGCAAATCTGGATAAAGAGTTTGTAGTATGTACAAATTCTTGCAAGAGAGGGGTTGGTGGAGTCTTTATGCATGATGGACAAGTGATATGCTATGATTCCAAAAAAATGAATGAGCACGAGTAGAACTACGTAACTTATGAACTTGAGTTAAAGGCTATTATTTATGCTTTGAACATGTGGAGATATTATCTTCTTGGGAGGAGGTTTATGTTGATGAGCAATCATAGTGGGCTAAGGTATATTTTTGACCAGATAAATTTGAATGTTATAGAAGCTAGATTGTTGGCAACCCTTAGTGAGTTTTACTTTGATATCAAATACATCAAGGGTAAGGAGAACAGGGTTGCAGATTCTCTTAGTAGGAAAGTGCAGTTGAACCATGTTGCAACAATGAGCTCATATGGGATAGATTTACAGGATCAGATTTTACATTCATGAAAGACAGATGACACATACAGGGAGCTTATGAAAAGGTTACAACATGGTATAGGTGATCAAGATGTGGATTATCATCTTACAGAAGATGCCTTGATGAGGTTTAGGGATAGGATCTATATGTCAGATGATAGTGAACTTAAGAAGCCTATATTGAGGGAGTTTAATGTAAAACCATATTCAAGTCATCGAGGATATCAGAAGATGTTGAAACTAGTAAAGAAATTCTACTACTGACTGAATCTAAAGAAGGAAGTAGCAGAGTTCATGATGATATGTTTAGATAGTCAAAAGGTTAAGGCAGTGATCTAATATTGATCTAAGACAATCAATAAGGTATTATAGACTCATGTGCATGGATGTGCCTATGTTATTTTGTGCAATAGATCTATAAGATTGCAAAATACACAGGCAACGAAGCAGTAAAGAAAAATATAACAAGAAGCACATATAAACACAACAAGTTTAATAAGGAGTTCACCCAATACTCCTAGGCTATGTCTCCTGGTCCAAACTTCAATGGTGGCCTCTCTATTATGTTTTTAAATCAAAGTTTTACAACAGTGAGCTCAATTTGAGTCTCACATAACATATACAAATCAGTAAGATTGTAGTTGGATTCCCCAAGTCTCTTAGGAGTACATAGAATCTCCTCACTGACTCTCTATCTATGTCTTAACTATGGATTGATGTTGCCTTCAGGTTAGCTTGGCTTCTTCTCTTTGCTTTTGGCTTACCTCTCTCTTACTGCTCTCTTTGCTTCTCTCTGTCAGCCTATGGCTTTAAAGCCATTTGCTTCCTGGCTATTCGTTTCCGCTTCTTTTCTCTCTAGTTCCCTGCCTCTGTCCATCTGAATCCCTTCTTTCGGCATTTACAGTCACTGAATAACACTTCATAGGGAGGTGACCACCTATTCTGTAATGGATGAGTGTGTCACGTTCACTAGAAATATTTGAATAGTCGTTATTTCTATTTGCTCCAAGGTTTCCCGCGAAACACGAATCTTCTGCCAATGTATCATCCATATCAGACTTCAAATCCCATGCGATCTTTCTCTATAACCTTGTCAAATCCAGTCATCAATCGGGATGCGTCTCCGCCGTTGATTTGGGGCCCCCAAATCCTACGGTTGTCGCTCACATTGAGCAGCTAAGTAGCTCGATGGTTACCAGTCCGATGTGAACGGTTTTTCTCTCTCTTCCGCTGGACGTGTGGCAATCGTTGTGTGGCATCGGGCGGGACTTGATTGAAACCGCTTACACGCTTGAAGCCATTCCAATATCTTGACAGTTTTGTGGAATCCCGCTCCGTCGGTACCGAAACAATACTTTTCCGCATTTCTTGATTATTTCGGGTCCGGGTGCTCGGGGCTTCTCTTCACTGAGAGGTTTGCCCTACGATATGTGATTAGTGACTTCTCACTAAACACATATCAAAAACTACCTCTGTTGCTTAGATTTGTCCCTGCATTTGTCATTTGGTGTCAATGTGCATTACCATGGTTAGTCGCTCTATGCACTAGATCGATGGCCCTCGTTGATCCGCATTGATTTCCATTCACAACTGTCATGAGGATTCCTCTGATAGCTTAATATTTATAAGACTTTGAATTTTTTGCATGATTTAATAGTTCATGAAAATTTTAGAGAGTGTTTTAGGATCCTTTTGGATCATGCCTTCCCATTAAAAAATCTTTTGGACCACTAGAAGTTGGTTTTTAAGCATCAATCAAGTGAGGATATAGCTTCTTAGCTTGCTCAATTTCTATCCTTTTTCCATTACTTATTTTTGAACCTTTGAGTGCAATCCCGAGGTACTCAACATCCCCTCTGCACATAGTTCTCACCTTCTTGTCCAGAACTATATCTTCCTAAACTCATTGAGATATTCATGCAACAGATCATCAATAGAAGGAAACTGACTCTTCTTTTCGGGATCTTCAATCAATCAGGGTTCAAACAACCTCAAGATTTCTACATTAACTACTGAATATATGTGCATGTAAGTTTGAAAATCAAGGCGAAAATCATTCTCATCAATTTTCTCAAGTATCTTGAAAGGTCCATACCTTATTGGTTTCAGTTTCTTACCTTCATCTTGCATTTTGTCTTTGTTGATATACAACCAAACTTGATCACCAACTGGGAAACTATGCTCAATCTGATGCTTATCATGCCTTGCCTTGTACTTGGCTTGACTCTTTCCCAGTTGTTCCTACACTGCTTGGTGAATTGAATTTCTTGGATCTGTTCAATGAATCTGGTTGCTTTGTCCACATCATTAAATCCAACAACTACTGTGTCTTTACCAAAGACAAAATCCAAGGGAGACGTTGGTATGAAACCAAAATAGGTCTCAAAAGGAGATCTTTGTGTAGAAGAATGTTTAGCACAGTTGTAAGCATGTTGCACATAACACAAATGTTCATCCCAAAGCTTGGGATGCTTGCTACAATAGCCTCTGAGCAACTGGATCACTGTCCTGTTGACTACCTTTGTTTGGCCATCTGTTTGTAGATGAAAAGTTATGCTCTTATTTAGTTTGGTGTCCATCAATTCCCATAGACTCGACCAAAATTTCTCCACAAATCTGAAATCTTGATAAGATATAATGGAAGTGGGTAATCCAAAATGAACCCATACATGCTGAAAGAAAAACTTTGCTATTTGTTCAGTTGTAATATGTTTGTTATAGGGTATTAAAATACACATTTTGCTGAACTTATCCACAATAACATATAAATAGTCATGACTTTTTCTAGATTTAGGCAATCCCCCAACAAAATCCATGGAAACACTTTCCCAAGGATGAGAAGGAACTAGTAGTGGAGTGTACAAGCCTAGTTTTCCATTGTTGGGCTTGCCTTAGCACACATGGTACACCCTCTTACATAGCTAGAAATTGTTTCATGCATTTTCGACCAATAACAAAATCTTTGTAACTGTGCAATAATTTACTTACACCAAAGTGACCTGATATTAGACAAGTGTTTGCTTCTCGATTTATCTTTACTCTCTCAGTTTGAGGAGTGCATAGCTTTCCCAGATGATACAAGAGTTGGTCCTTAATATGATAATCCAATTCTTCTACTTTGTTTCCGTGACTTAAAGTTGCACATACATCTTTAAAATCGATATCTCAAGAATATTGTTCAATGTAGCTTTCATGCAATACTGAGTTATGCTTAAGTATAGTAGATTCATTTATGATTGGTCTAGACAACATATCTGCAACTTTATTGTGTATGCCCTTTTTATATTTAATGACTAAATGAAACCGCTGTATCAAACCCATCCATCTATAGTGTCTTGATTGCTGCAACTTAGTTTGTGAGTAAAAGTGCTGAAGTGGTTGATGATCAGTATGTATAACTGTCTCTTTGTCCATTAAATAATGTTTACAATTTTTCACACTCTATACTATTGCATACAATTATATATCATATGTGGGATAATTAACTCCTGCGGAATTAAATGTATCAGAATGATAACATATGGGTTTACCATGCTGCATCAACACTGCTCCCATGGCATAGTCATTGGCATCTGTTTCAATCTCAAATGGTCTTTGAAGATCGAGCAATGCTAGTACTAGTGCTATACTAATCTTTTCTTTCAAGGTGTCAAAGGCTTTATGTTGTTTGCCTCCCCACATAAACACCTTGTTCAATCCTGTCAATGCATGTAAAGGAGCTGCAATTAAGGAAATGTTAGCAATAAACTTTCTCCAATATTGTGCTGCTCCTAAGAAGCTTCTAACTTCTGTATCAAATTTGGGTTTAGGCTAGTTTACAATGACTGCAACCTTAGAGGGATTTATCTTCAATTCACCACGCCCTACTATATGACCCAAATAATTCAACGATGTTTTTCCAAATTCACATTTTGATAATTTAACATAGATATTTTCCCTTTTCAAAACATCTAGAGTTTGCCTTACATGTTGCAAATGTTCTTCCCATGTTTTCATAAATACAAGAATATCATCCAAATATACAATTACAAAATCATCAATAAAAGGCTTGAGTACATCATTCATTACTCTCATGAAAGTTGTAGGAGAATTAGTTAAGACAAAAGGCATAACTAGCCATTCATACAATCCTTGCTTTGTTTTGAAAGCAATCTTCCATGCATCTTGCTCTGCTGCTCTGGCTTGATGATAACCACTACGTAGGTCCAACTTGGAAAAGTAAACAACTTCTTTCAATTGATCCAACAGATCATCTATGCAAGGAAGGGGATAACGATTCTTGATAATTATTTTATTCAGTGCTCAGTAATCAATGCAAATTCTCCATGAACCATCCTTCTTTCTCACCAACACGATTGGAGATCCACATGGTGATGTGCTAGGTCTTATGAACCCTTTCTTGAGTAGCTCCTGTACCTTCTTCTTGATTTCTGCATTCTCTAAAGTGAATAACCTATACATTCCAATATTAGGAAATGGAGCATATTGCTGCAAATTAATATCATGTACAATTTCTTTTTTTGGTGGTAGACCTTTAGGTTCTTGAAATAATATATCATATTCTAAAACAACTTTTTATAAATCAGCTTGTTGTTTAGCATAACAACCCTCAAATATATTGGTTTGCTCAGGTTTCTTTTCCTTTACAACCATTAGTAAAAATTTCTTGCATGAATTTACAATCCTTTTCATCTGCCCTAATTTTATGAGAGTATAATTATTTTTGAGTTTGTGAGCTCTTACAATATATTCTATTCCCCCTTTTGTGAGTTGATACTTCTTTTCTGCTCTATAGAAAATTGGTTTTCTATCATACAAGTAAAGACTTCCTAAAAAAATTCCATAGATATCCAAGGGAATTACATCTAACTCAACCTCATCTACAAATGATGAACCAATTGCAAACCTAATTTTACATTGTCTAGTCACTTGTAGCTTTGTTTTATCACATAACCAACCTAATGGATATGGCTTCTTGTGAGGTGTGGTTAGTAATCCCAGTTCCTTTACAATTGCTTAAGAAATTAAATTTACTTGTGAGCCACTATCAAACAAAGAATCAATCTTTTGATGCTTGGAAATAACTCTAATATGAAAAAACTCATGTCTTATTCTCTCATTTTCTTCACTATCAATAGCTTGGGTAGAATTACTAGAAGATGCTTTAGAATTTTTACCTTGTATACCTGTGGCTGCAATGGTTGTTTCATCACTTGAGTTTGACCCCAAATTTTTTTGTAAAGCAGTAGCTTCTTTCTTCTTCTTTCCATCGAACTTCTTGGGTCTCAGCTATGGATGCAAAATCCAAAAGTGTTCATCATCATGCCCATCCTTTCTGCAGTGAGTGCACGAAGGTTTGGTCTTTTATACAACATTAGCCTTCCTCTCTTTCCATTTCTTTTTCCTCTTTTCCTTGTTCTTACTTGCAGTGGGTTTGGATGATCCCCCAATCTCTGGGACCACATTCTTACCTCTAGCCTCTAGATGGGTGGCTTGGACAGATACCTCATCTATGCTAGTAGGGTTAAACATGAGAATGGTATGTCTCAAATAACTATGTAGACCACCTATATACTTCAACAGGGTTTCATGTGAGTCTAACAAAATGCCTAGAATCAAAGCTCTTTTTCGAAATTTTACGGTGTAATTTTGTACACTTTTCCCTTTCAATTGGCGAAGAGTTTCCCAACTCATCATAGCTTGCTGCATATAAGCTAGTGGATAGAATTGCTTTTCAATTACAGAAACAAATTCACTCCAGACAGAAAGGATTTTACCATGCTTCTTCATGTCAGCTTGTGTTTGGCCTTCCCACCATACTAAGGCAGTTCCTCCAAGGTGTAGGCTAGCCATCTGAATCTTACTTTTGTCTGAGTCGACGTTCTGCACTCTGCAATACACATCAATCTGTCTAATCTAATTATCCAGCTTCTCTGCATTTAACTCTCCATCATATATTGGCAAATCAAATTTAACATCTAATTTAATCAAGATGCTTTCTTCTTTTTATTTTGAGGACTATAAGGAGGTGTGGGAAGCTTTATTCTTTCCCTTTTCCTTTAGAACAGTCATTTAGGAGAGATTCTTTTGCTTCTTTGTTATGGGAAGTTGAAGAATCTTCACTCCGACCCTTCTTAAATTATCTGTACATTTCCTCTACCATGGCTCTCATAGTCAAGAAACTATCCATGAACTGAGGGTCTAATTCCAAAGGAGTCTCTTCTGACATTTTCCTCCTAGTATAGACTCTACCAATTTCTGCGTCAAATTCAACCAATTCTCCTTTTCCTAATTTAAGCTTTGATCTAGTTATCATTCACAAACAATCCAGCACAAGCTTGTCTAACCTTGGCAACCTAATTCTCTGATACCAGTTGATCTAATATTGATCTAAGACAAATAATAAGGTATTACAGACTCATATGCATGGATGTGCCTATGTTATTTTCTGGAACAGATCAATAAGATTACGAAATACACAGGCAACAAAGCAGTAAAGAAAAACATAATAGTCAGCACATATAAACACAACAAGTTTAATAAGGAGTTCATCCAATACTCATGGGCTATGTCTCCTGGTCCAACCTTTAGTGGTGGCCTCTCTATTGCATTTTTAAAGTAGAGTTTTTACAACAGTGAGCTCAATTTGAGTCTCACACAACAGATACAAATTAGTAAGACTATACATGGATTCCCCAAGTCTCTCAGGAGTACACAGAATCTCCTCACTAACTCTCTGTCTCTGTCTTAACTCTGGCTCGATGTTGCCTTTAGTTAATCTCAGCTTCTTCTCTCTGCTTTCGGCTTACCGCTCTCTCACTGCTCTCTCTACTTCTCTCTATCAGTCTGTGGCTTTAAAGTCATCTGCTTCCTAACTGTTTGTTTCAGCTTCTCGGCTTTCTGGTTCCCTGCCTCTGTCTGTCCGAATCCCTTTTTTTAACGTTTACAGTCACTACATAATGCTTCATAGGGAGGTGGCCACCTATTCTGTAATGGATGAGTGTGTCAGGTTCACTGGAAATATTTGAACGGTCGTTATTTCCATTTGCTCCAAGATTTCCCATGAAACACGAATCTTCTGCCAATGCATCGTCCATATCGAACTTCAAATCCCATGCATTCTTGCTCTATAACCTTGTCAAATCCGGTCATTTGTCGGGACGCATCTCCGCCATTGATCTGGGACCACCAAATCGTACGGTTGTTGCTCATATCAAGTAGCTAAGTAGCTCAATAGTTACCCATCTGATGTGAGAGGTTTTTCTCTCTCTTCTGCTAGACACATGGAAATCCTTGTGTGGCATCGAGCAGTACTCAATTGAAACCACTTACCGCCTCGACGCCCTTCCGATATCCTGCCAGTTTTCTGGAATCCTGCTCCGTCGAAACCGAAACAATACTTTTTCGCATTTCATGATTATTTCAGGTCCGGGTGGTCGAGGTTTCTCTTCACTGAGAGGTTCACCCTGTGATATGTGATTAGCGAATTGTCACTAATCACATATCGAAAACTACCTTTGTTGCTTAAATTTGTCCCTGCATTTGCTGGTTGATGTCAGTGCGCATTGCCATGGTCTGTCACTCTGCGTGCTAGATCGATGGCCCTTGTTGATCTGCATTGATCGCCATTCGAAAATGTCACAAGGATTCCTCTGATAGCTTGATCTTTATAAGACTTTGAATTTTTGGCATGATTTAAGAGTTCATGAAAATGCTAGAGAGTGTTTTAGGATTTGTGGCAACAATTTTTATCAAGAGTCACTAAGGATAAGTCTGTTTGAGGCACTATATGGGTGAAGTTGTAGCACTCATGTTAGTTGGATTGATCTAGTGAATAGGGTACTTATTGGACTAGACAAGTTGGAATACATGGAAAATGAAATGTAGGTTATAAAGAAGAATCTAAAGGTAGCACATGACAAGCAAAAATGTTATGTACAATAGCACAACAAATTTAAGGAGTTTCAGGTTGGGGAGCATGTGTATTTGTGCATCAAGTCGAGGAAGAGCTCCTTGATCATTAGATCATGTGCTAAGCTGCCACCATGGTATTGTGGGCCTTTTGAGATCATTAAGAGGATTGGACCAATGGTGTAAAGATTCTCATTGTCTCTGAGAATGAATGCCCATGATGCTTTTCTTGTTTTATTGCTTAAAGTATATGTAAAGTATGTTAATAATGTTATAGATTGGTATGTATTGCATGTGGATCAAGAAGGATAATTCCAATTGGAACCCCAATGCATATTGTAGTATAAACATCTTGTGCTTGGAACCATAGCACTTGAGTAGGTTAAAGTGAAGTGGAAGCAGTTTGGGCTCAATGAAGCCACGTGGAAGATGGTTGATATAATGTGGGATATGTATCCTTCATTTTTTTAGGGTGAAGGAAAATGAGTCTTGGTATCTGTACATATTCATGTAGGGCTATTATTCTAAATACCACAATGAGATAAGTTATAAAGCTCCAATAGTAGGTATGGTTGTCATATTTCCATGCTTTACATGATGTTTTTTCTTTAGAGCAGGGTGTTACTGTAAATATGGCAATGAGCTAGGTTAGAAATCTCCACAGGCAATATGTTTTTTCTCTTTAGTGGTTTTGCTGAGTCTAGGTGTGGTTTAACATCAAGGATAGTGTTCCCCTAAGGAGGAGGGGTCTGTAATAGCCCTAGGTTGAAAGTTGATGTAATAAGATTTAGTAAAGGTAAAATAAGATCAGGGGCAAGGGATACTTATTCCAAGATAAATGTTGGGAAAAATAACATAGTGGGCATCAATTATTGTGTTTTATGGCTAAGAGGTAATCTGCAAAGGAAATCATTAAGTCTTTGGAAAGGGAAAATTTTATTTTTGGCACATTATTTATGAAAATAATGGATATTAGGAGAAAAGGAAGGTGAAAGGTCATAAGTTTCATCTGAGGAGAAAAATGAAGGAAAATAATGGAAAACTGAAGAAATTAGAGGCATCGTCAATAAAAATACCTCAGAGCATCAGCCGGTAGCCTTTTGTTAGTTCAATTTTAGAATCTGCGTCAGAGAGGAGAAGAGCGCCAAGATGAAAAATAAAGTAAGAGAGCAAGGAAAGGGAAGGAAAAGAAAGGAAAGGAAAGGAAAAGCAAGGAAAGTAAAGGAAAAGAAAAGAAGGAAAAGGAAATTAAAGGAAGGCAAGGACCAGTCAACTTCAACAGGAATAATTGTAGGTAACATATTTCATGTGTGATTTCTTAGTTGGTTTTCAAATCCATGGTATGTGCATGTTGGTATATGGTTCTTTTGTTGTAATTGGTATGGATTTTTCTAGGATTTGATAGTGGATTTTATTCTAGCGTTTCCATTTTTGGATAGCCATGGTGTGATGGGATTGTTCTTGGCTTGAGCTTTGGATTGCTAGATGGTTTTGGAATTCAGGGTTAGGTGGTCCCAAGAAAATACCCAAAGGACTAGGAATGCCTTGATTGATAATGACAAGATACACTGTAAATCCAGAGGGTGGAGATAGGAAAATTCCTCAAGGATGGTGAAGAAATTTTGGGTCATCCAAGCTCAATTTGGTTTGTGATCTCGACAATGATTTAGGTGTGATCACAGTATGGAGAGGGTGGAGGTGGTTTAACCTCTAGATTCCCTTGGTTATCTTTAGATTGGTTTATCCCATGAGATCCTACATTGATGCTTGGAACATGACACAAGGGTGATTTGTTGAAAGAAACATATGGTTCAACCAATCTATGATCGAGTGGTTCATGGAAGTCCCAAACCTGGTTGGTAATTGCTTATGGTTAATAAAAGCTAAGTTTCTCTTATTTTTTGTCAAGAAATGTATTGGTTATTATGTGGCTTTAATTATTGTTCTCTTATGGTTATTTATATGATTATATGCTATTTATAAGCATGGTTGTATGGTAGAACTTAGTCATGGCTCTACTCATATTTTTACTCACAATTGAATTAATAATGAATGTGTTAGCACCTAAATCTGCCTTAGGCTAAAAGGAAGGCAGAATTCAGGGTAACCACAAACTACGCTCAGTCTGGTAGCTAGCCCTACCAGAGCAGGAGAGGGCTCTCTCCGTGTCACGCTCAGTGAATAAATAAACAATATGGTCTGAGGTGACTTGCTATGAAATATTGATTTAAGGCTAGGTAAATAAATATGGAAACTAGAAGCAAATTTTGATAAATGACTGAGTTTTTGGGATTATGGGACCAACGAATAGCAATGAGTAGAGAATTTAACACAGAGGCACAGATTACTTCGTGAGGCAAGACAGGCGGAAAGTCTAGCAATTAAATTTGAAATAATGTGAAATGGAAATATTTTTTAGGAGGGTGAAAAGGGCATAAACACATGAATCCCTTTCAACAGAAGAAGAACACAGAACGTGAAACTTTCCCACAGGTAGAGCAATAAACATGAATTCTACCTTATCTTACTTAGAAAATTTCACTGGAAATGAATATGAATGAACTGTGAAACATAACGAAATACATAAGAAACAAAAAGAGAACACATTTTCTACACTCACACCACATGAATCTCATGAACCAGAGCCACTGCATTTCATTACTTCTCTATCAAAATATACAATGAGTAACTGAGCTTCTCTCCCACAGTCTCCTAGAAATTACAACCAACCCTTTGCAAATGGTTTTCATACAATAAATAGATTATTCCATTGGGAAATAGAACGACCAATAGTTGGGTAGTTTTTCAAATGATTACAAACTGGAAATGGAAAGCCAACCATTAGTTACAGGTGCAGCGTTACAAAACTGACAAATGGCTTGGGTGACTGCTCACCTTCCTTTTCCACTTGGATAGAAGCCAACCTTTAGTGAAAATACTCTTTAAAATTTGCCTTAGGTGCCAAAAAATTGTAGTGTAAATGATAGGCCCACTTGGAAAAAGTCGTGAATCGAAATTTCGTGGAATAGAAGTGATTTTGGCCTTTTGGTCTATATGCATTGCGCCCAAATCTATATGCCCCACGCCACTTTGGAGGAGATTTTGAGGTACCTTATGGAGTCCCAATTGTGCCCAAGTGTGCTTGTTGGAAAGCCTTGCCTGTCTACTTTCCAACCCAAGTGGAATTTCTGAATTTGGTGCTCATTTTCCTCTCCAAAACTTCATTCTCCCAAGATTGCTTCCTGTGTGTCAAAATAGGGGCAGAGAGGTCATTTTTTGAGTGTTTTTGACCTCTTGGGAACTCAAAACTTGCCCAAACTTCTTTTCCATGCACCAGCAGTCACAATTTTTCATGCTAAATCCAAACATGCAAACCATTTGTGATTTGGAGTTCCCAATCCTAGGCGTCATGCGAGTGGCACAGCGCAAAGGGAGAAAAACCCTGTTTTGTGCACAAAAATTTGTCAAATGACCAAAAATGCCCCAAAAATGATCCAAATTTATTGTCCATGTATCATCAATCATTATTTTTCATGATGAATCCAAAAATGAAAAGCATTCTTGAATTGGAACTCCCAATCCTAAGCACCGTGCCCAAAGCGATATGCACTGCACCTTTTTGCAGGAGCCTTTTGGAGGGCTTAACGGTGTCATAATTGGGTACAGGATAGCGTGTTGGAAAGATATTTTCATCTAAGTTCCAACCTAATCTGAAATTTTCAATTTGGAGTTCATTTTCCCTGTCAAAAATCAAATCTCCCAAGACTAGTCAAAATGTGCCAGATGAGGCTGCCTCAAGGCAGAGTGCTGTTGCAATCCACCTTTGAAGGTGTTCCTCAACTCAAAATTGATCTCATGATAGCTCATTGGAAATATCTTTGTGTCTATTTATCATTTTACTCATCAAGCAAGTCATTTGGATAACTAAGCTAGGAAAAAACTTGATTTTCCCAAGGTCGCTTTACAGGTGCACCAATTCTCCCGAGGCAATTGTGTTTTTGACATTTCTCTAAAATCATGACACCTGTGTCAAACGTGAAGGAGGTTTTTCTTCCTTGGCCTATTTTGGACAAAAACCTCTCTCGGGTTTCCAAAATTCATCTTTTCATGCTCAAAACCATCATTTGAGTGAATTATTGAGCCTTCCTCTAGCCTGCAAGTATTATTTGAGAACAACAATTTGCAAACACTAGACCTAATGACTGAAATGAATCTTGTCCATTAAAATATCAAAAATTGACTATCATATATTTTAATAACTTTGATGAAAAGACCTAAGCTAGCAGGTACAAGATGTGAGGGGAATGAATTGACAAGACCCTTCCGTCAGATTATGGCATGCCTCTAGTGGAATGCAACTGAGCGAATGGAGCAAGACACCTAAAAATGAAATGCAGAAAGAGTTTTGATCCCTGACAGAGGACTGACAAGGCTGACTCTAACAGAATGCAAGACCACATTAATGTTATGATAGCTAATGTGAGGAGGTAGAGACCCTTCTTTTCAAACCTAAGATAATGTTTTAGTCCTTTATGTTAAGACTCGCATTCATGACGTATAGATGGCATATCTACCAAGTGTTTGACAATATGCCAGCCCTAGTTAGGGATAGTCAAGTCAAGTCCTCATTCTAGTTTTGGTTTAAAAGCATTGTCTTCATGTATTTTATGAGTTCTATAAGTTTCATAACTTTGTTTGTAGAGGTTAAGACCCATCCCTAGGAAGTATCCTTACTTCTCATAGTTTCTGATACAACACTAGTAGAAAAAGGCAACAATCACACTAATCAAGCCTATGGGAGCGACTAGGAATCCATAGTCGCATGGAGGCCTTGGAAAGGGAGCAACTAGGGCTCTATGTCAAGGAAAAGTGAGTTGTATCAAGGTTTAGACACCTGAAGGGGTTGAGTTACTCATTGAGGTCATGTGGCACTTGAGGGAAGTCACAAAGGTCTTATTGTGCCGACTCCATTTCCTTAAGGTCATCTAGGCAATTGAGTTATCATAATAACCCCTCATCTCATGTTTACCCCAGGTAAGCTGATGAAAGTGGGTATATGTGAGAAGAGGCGACATTGCAATTGCTTAAATCATTTTCAAGTGTCTTTAAGATATATTGGTAACTCTTCCACTACTAAAAATCATAGAGAGGACACTTTTCCTAATACTATGTTGATTTGTTTTGTTTCATATCTTTGTTTCAAGTTTTTTAGTTTATTTTTATTTCATGCATTATTTCCATCTAACTCAATGATTTTACTAGCTCATATTTAATCACTATTACCATCCATTGTTTGTGTATCTTCTTGTAGGATTTACCCAACCATAAGAAAATAGAATATGGGACACTTGTGCTACAAAATTTAATACATAAACAAGATGACAGAAATAGGGAATGACAGTTGGGAAAGAGACATTGGCTGAGGTGCCTTGTCGAGAAGAATAACAATTATGGATTAAACATAGTACATTGTAGGGCACTAAAGTGGATCAAGGAGGATGGTGCGGCATTGGAAATGAGAACATTGTTAAGAAAACAATGAGAAACAAAGGACTATGTGTTTGGAAATGGAGCGTTTGAACACAGACATGAAGGATTTTGTAGGTGGTTGTATACCAGCGATTGTATACAACAATACATAGTAGTCTAGGATGCTTTGTTTGTGAGAATTAATGAAAAATGACATAGATCAAGTTGGGGACATGGAAAATTTTAGGGACGCATTTTCTCCCTTGGGTGAAATTAAGGGGTTTTAAATTTTTATTAGTATAATTGTTTGTATCATAGTACATTATTAGAAATCACCCCAAATTAATTTTATAAAACAATAGGTATGGAGGTTAGTCCACCTAATTTTAAGCCAGAGGGTAAAAGAAATAAATTTAGCCCTTGAAATGAGGAGTTACAAAATTCTGTTTGCCCCAATTGGTAAGAATATATACTTATGATAGTTATTATTTCCTCCCAATTTCGTGTAAAAGAAATATTTCACTCACACGCATTTTATGGTATTTGAATTAATTTGGAGAAAATGGACCCCATTTTTTGGAACAAATGGTCACAAAATAATAATTCATATTTATTTGAAATCAAGAGTATTGTTGTCATGTCTATTGAATGATTCAATAATGCTCTTTCCATCTTCCAAGTTAGCACCTGTTTAGTCATAGTCATATCTAAAGCACGAGGGTTGCTTGCGGAGTTGCAAAATTTGAATTAATAAGTCAAGATTGAGCACACACTCATACAAGGTTGTTCCCAAAGTAGTGGAATTTGAATTAAGATTTCAATAATTAGTGTACAATGGTACAAGGTAAGTTTGTGTATTTTTTCTATATTGCAATTCCTCTTGCATCCTCTTCCTTTTCCTGTTTTCTTTCTTTTCATTTTTAGGAACCATAACAGTTTTTGTTTGGAAATGTACTTGGTTTTTGTAATAAAATAAGTGTCATTCATCATATTTTCCCATCACACACCTTAGAACCTCCTTCTCTTTTCCCTTTGATAATGGATTTTTGGTATACATAATTATTAATTTTTTTATATATACTTGTCATTTTCATCTATTATTTAGATAATATATTTTTTAAATCTTCAATACCATTAAAGTATTTTATATTTTATTCTTGTTTTTTAGCTTCCACCCATCCTTAAGTCAACATCTATGAAAAAATTAAAAATATCCATTCTAAAAAGAAAATCCATTCGAAAAAATCAATCCCTCACTTTCCAAAATTGATACAACCCAAATTTCATCTTTTTCTGTTACTTACCCTTTATCTTCAATATACACTCTATGAAAATTATGTTTCTAAGAAGAGTTGATAAAGTAGTTGTTGCTATTCGAATACTAAGGTGTTGATAGATTGAAAAACTTGACTAGAAGGCTGCTTGCTAGAGGACAACCTATTAATTTGTTTTAGCTAAAATTGTTTAAAATTTATCAATTATGTTTCTACGAGTAATTGATCAAGTTGTTGTTGCTATTCTTAGAATAGTAAGGCATTGTTTGTCCAAAAAATTCAGCCAAAACACAATTAAATGGATGCTTGAAGACATCTTATTAAAAAAAAACTATTTATATTGTAAACTGATGTATTATTGAAACATTGTGAAGTTTCAAATGAAAAAGGTTGTATTAAAATGTGAATTAAGAAAATGAATAATAAATTTGAAACTATTTACTTCAAATTAATTTCATTAACAAGATGAAGATGGAGGAGATATTTTATATGTATGCCAGACCATTTTTATTTACTAGGTGGCCATAGACATTAATGTTGAGATTTTCTATTTGGAGAAAAATAGGAAAAATCTCAGCTGATGACAACAATAGAAATTCAGGTCCTAGATTAACTCCAGTTTGTTGGGAGGGAGTTAATGCCTCCTATATTTGATGTGAGGGAGTTAATGAGGCTGTTAGATTCTCTATGCTATATAACAGGCAATCATTCGGATGGTTTGCTAAGAGGGTGAGAGTTTTATGAGGTTTTCATTATGTAATCTCCAATTTGATTAATAAATTCCTGATGCCTATGTTTGGTGGACGTAGCCCAGATTGGTTGGGTGAACCACGTTAAACTCTTGTGTTTATGTGCTAGATATTCTGCTTTTTGTTTATTTTGTTTGTTGTGCATCTGGGACCAACAATTGGTATCAGAGCTAGTTGGAGGTGCAGCAAGTGTTGGAGGTTTCTATTGCCTGGTGCGCGTTGCGTGTGGAGCCTTACCTACGTATGAATACTGTTAGCGTTGGCGGACTGTGCTGAGAGTGATTGTTGTGCGTGGAGGTTCCTGTTGGTGCTTCAGGCGAAGAGAGTGATTACTGTGCATGATTGGTACCGTGGACCAAGGCGCTAGAACTATTAGTGCATGTGTGCTGAAGAGCTGTTTCGTGGAGCCTGTTGCGTGAAGCGCTATTTCGTGAACGGTATGTTACTTAGCATACTCCTGGTGCATATTTGAACTGTGTGGAAACTAAATCTAAATCATTGGTGCACTGTTTATTATTGCTGGAGCCTGGTTTCGTTCACCTGTCATGTTAAAATCAATCCTTTTTGCCAATTGTTAGGGTTAGAGAACGAAACCATACTACAAAAATCTACTGCAAAGACGATATGGTGGAATTAATATTTCAAATTTTTTTACAGCCTGGACCATAAAACTGAAAGCCAAGAAGTCTCTCTATTATTTCCCTCTCAGAATCAGAGTTTTGTGGATAATGTAAGGCAACGCTCTATATATGTTATTTTGTTGGTTTGATATCAATACTGGCGATTTAAATATACCGATATATATGTCAACAATAAATAAGTGAGGTTGGTTCAATTTACACGGTTCATTGCCTTTTGGATATTGGACATTATTGTGTTTTTTGTTGATACAAATGGTGAAAACTCAAAATGATCGGTTTGAAATTGAGAAATTTAATGGCAAGAATAATTTTGAGATATGGAAGGTGAATATGCATGATTTGCTTGTCCAACATGGCATGGCAAAGGCGTTGTTGGGCAAGGCCAAACAACCTTACAACATCACAAATAGCGAGTGGGCCGAGATGGATGAAAGAGCGATTAGTGCTATTCGACTGTGTCTAGCTGATGATGTCCTGTTTAATATTGTGTCGGAGACAACAGCGGCTGGTTTGTGGACAAAACTGGAGAAACTGTACATGACCAAATCCTTAACCAATAGGATTCTCCAAAAGCAACAGTTGTACTGTTTGCGAATGAAGGAAGGTACATCGATTACTGATCATTTAAATGCTTTTAATACTCTTCTTGTGCAATTACAAAGTATAGAAGTAAAAATTCCATCCGAGGATAAAGCTATTACTTTATTGTGCTCATTGCCCGAATCATGGGATCATTTTGTTACTTCTATAAGTCTTAGTTCATCAGAAACTATTGAGTTTGATGATGTAGTTGCATCCTTATTATCGGAAGAAACAAGGAGGAAGTCGCATTCCGAAACCTCTACATCAGAAGCTATGATGGTTAGAGGTGTTCGGAAGAAAGACGCCCCAAGAAGTCGAGCGACTCACGTTCAAAGTCAAAAGGGAAGAAGAGTAAGCTAAAGTGTTGGTTTTGTGGCAAATCAGGGCATTTAAAGAAGGACTGCTGGAAGCGACAACAGCAAACTTCAAAAGCAGACTCTTCGAGAAAAAAGAAGGAGGCGAATACGACAGATACAAGTTCGACATCTGGTTCATGTATGAGTGATGAAGTATTATTAGTTAATGTGTCAAATCATGGTCAACATTGGTTGTTAGATTCCGGGGCATCAAACCACATGTGTATCCATAAGGAATGGTTTAAGGAATATAAATAAATTAATGATGGTGTTGTGCACATGGGTAATGATGTAACATGTAATATTGTTGGGATTGGGAGTATACAACTACAAATGTTTGATGGGACAACTAGAATATTAACTCATGTGAGGCATGTACCAGATTTAAGGAAAAACTTGATTTCATTAGGAGCACTTGATTCAAATGGGTACAAAACTGTAATTCAAGGTGGAGTAATGAAAATTTACAAAGGCATCTTACTAGTTATGAAAGCTAAGAAAGTGGGAAATCTATTTCAGTTAGAAGGAGGTAAAGGGTCAGCTTTTGTGTCTACTGTGTCTGCACATGACAGTAACTCCATTCACTTATGGCATCAA
>APFE030351756.1:217513-250621 GCA_000404065.3 Pinus taeda
CTCCAATTTGATTAATAAATTCCTGATGCCTATGTTTGGTGGACGTAGCCCAGATTGGTTGGGTGAACCACGTTAAACTCTTGTGTTTATGTGCTTGATATTCTGCTGTGTGTTTATTTTGTTTGTTGTGCATCTGGGACCAACAATTAATGATCATTGACATCCTATTATAGATATAGTAGCCATGAATGAGACAAAGATTTAAAATTTTGAGGGCATTAAAAAATTATACCTGTGTGTGTGTGTGTGTGGATAGATTAAATCTGTTGTATGCAAATTTTTTAGTCAAAAAGTTCACCATAAATTAAAAAAAAAATATGTGGTCTATAATTAACAAAAAAGTAAATAAATGAATAAACATGCTATACTCTTAGTCTCAACCATAAATAAAATATTTCAATGTCTATATGAAATATCTTAATCTTATAGTAGCTTTATAGAGAAATAAAGTAACTAAAAGTAATAAAAATATTGTACTTTTGAATACAAGAAATTTATATAATTATTATAATTTATAAAATTATTTCACTACATCACTTAAAGAATTTTTAAAAAACATTTTAGTACATCACTCAAACAAATTTTTCAATATGCATGCGGGATAATTTATTTCAATCTCAACTTCAAATATGTATATTGAGAAACAGTGAATGACAAATTATTTTAATGTTGGCCATAATAAAATATTTCAATGCTTTAAGAGGAGTAATTAAAAGTAGAAATGTTCAAGGAGATATGTAATTTTTTTTTTTTTTTTTTTTAAATTGTAAGCTTGGGAGGTCCTCTTTTTTCCATTCATTTATAAGAAAATTTACACCACATAGATTGGCTAGGTGGCCTCAACTTTCCCATTGGGAAACCAAGTCTTTTGGCCACCTATCCACAGTGTATTACATCCAAGCTATATATGTCTCTATTTCATGACCATACTCTAGATTTATACCTATGCATAATTTTGCATAACAAAAAATAAAAGCTATCTACATATAAAAAAAAAAATAAACAAGGGATATTATCTAGTCATTATGTTCCTCCAAGTCCTATTACACTGGCGAATGGTCTTTGACATTTGATCCAGGCATCTAAGACAGTTCCAAGATACATGGGATGTTTCTCTCAATTCTGCCCAGCCTCATATCTTGCCTGTGGAGTTGAAATAGGACTTTCTAGAATTCATGTTTGTAGCTCGGCATACATTGGACAGAAATGGCCATGACCACAGAGATTTTCTCCATAGCCTTGCCTAGTAGGCTTTTCATCAGGTAATAAAGGTATACGGTTAATTAAGTTGTGTTATCCTGCATCTAGTCATACCGGGGTCCGGGACTATGGTCCTTTAGTCATCCATGTCCTCCTCTGTCTCATTGCCCTACTTAATTTCCTCTTCCCATTCCTCCAAAATATTATGAATGCCTTCATTAGTGACCTTGCAATATTCCTTGGTAGCTTCACTCATAATATTTTCCACCAATTTTCTCCCCTTGCAAGGATCAGATGTGCTCAATTCCATTTCATTTCTGGGCACCTGGGCTCCTCTACCATGACCACAGATTTTCACAGGTTGAGCCATGGTGGAGACGCCCAAAACCTATTCATAGCAATGATTCATTAACCAAAAACAATTCATTATGATCTGGAAATTCTCTCAGCCCTGAGTTGAATTACCAATGCTAACAGCCCCACCTTACTCCCCCCCTTTCCCTTTGGTATCAGTACATGGGCTTTTGTGGTTGAAGGTCCATTCCCTAGGAGGAGCCAACCTCTAGCCACTAGGAATGTGCCCTCGTCGTCACACCCATCTCCTCATTACTATGGGCGGGCTATCTTCCCCTCACCAAGACTAAGCTAGTGAGCTCTGCTACTTACCAACATTAGGCCACCCATGATTTGCAGACCCTTTACCCTCTTCCCAACATACAAGCGCATAGTCTTTGGGATTTTATTGCCAGTCTTCCCACTCAAGAGTCCTATAATTTCCCTCTTTGTAATAGTTTCTATCTATTTCCCAACAGTTGCATTGGAATCGACAGAACGAGACCACTCTTAGGCAACAAAATAAATAACACCCACTCCTCTGATCACCTAGCTCGCAAACTCTACCCACATGGCCCCTACGAGCATCCCTGCTCCTCCCTCAGCCCATAGTTTCGAGGATCCCCATGCGAGACAACATAAGTTCAAAACAAAGGGAAATTAAAACAATACCCGGCAGTGGCAGAACATAGATGCAGAACCGAGTCAACACGACTAGGTGCTACCCCAAATTCCATAAAAAATTCTCAACTTCCCAGTTAGCATTCCTAATTTTCCCCTTCTCCCACCAGCAGAAACCCAACCAAGTCAACATTGCAATGGTAGAGATGAGCCAGAAAACATACACGTGGAAGTTTATTGGTCGTCTACGATCTTGATACTGTGAATATTGTTTCCTGACCCTTCCATAGCTCTAGCTCCCCCTCCATGAACAAACACAACAACATCACCCACATGTCTACCCTTTACTCCATTCAAAACTGCTCCTTCACCACCTTCGCTGCCACCTTTCTGACCTATGTTGCTTCCAATCATGCCAAGGGATACCGCACCCATCACGTTGAGCGTGTGGGGGGTAGTGGGACAATACTCAAGGGTACTTTTCATTATTCCCCGTCTACTGTCCTAACCACTGGCTTGCACCCTAATCGAGGTTGTAATTTATTTAATTATCAATACCAATTAAATTGCAACTTTAAAAAATATAATTGACAATAAATATTATATATATATATATATATATATATAAATATTTATAATATATATTGAGGAGAGAGAGAGAGAGGAGAGAGAGAGAGAAGAGAGAGATCTAATTAAAACCTTAAGATTATATTGGTCTCATATTCCCTTATTTTCACTTCCTTTTCACCAATATCCTTCTCATTCTACCTTCAGTCGCCTCCATTCACTCCAATCATTACTTACCTCATTATTGGGTCATAACTATGCTTTTCCAAAGTTTATTAATTCTTAACATTTTTAAGTGAATTTATGGCTAAAACTTAGAAAATTATATGCTTATACTTATACCTAACAAATAGAATGAGTTTGTTGACATGTGTAGGTACAAAGGAAGCTTCCAAGGCATCCTTATGTGGCACTCTATGCTCAAATTCGAATTTGAGAAGATCATGAACCTCATGGAGAAGATCATGGACCTCATGGAGGAGATCATGGAGGATAGGGTTAGGTGTCACCATTGGTTGAGAAATATGTGGGTCAAAGGAAATAATAGTGGGTCTACATTTATGAGGTTGTTATCATAGTTTTTGTATAAATAGGAGTACCTCCTCCATTCCAAGGAGAGGACTCTTAG
Source organism: Pinus taeda (assembly GCA_000404065.3). Classification (NCBI taxonomy): domain Eukaryota; kingdom Viridiplantae; phylum Streptophyta; class Pinopsida; order Pinales; family Pinaceae; genus Pinus; species Pinus taeda. The sequence continues at coordinate 220,863 of APFE030351756.1, forward strand.
AGCATTGTATCCAACTTATGATGGAATAGAATAAAGCTTTGTTTTACATATATTTCCATTATGTAGTTTTAGAAATAGTTTTCCATTATGTAGTTTTAGATATAAGTTATCTTAATGTAATATATGGAATGGCTTGTCACTTTGTTCTTAGGAGAATTGAGCTCACTCTAGAAGGAGCAAAGGAACATGTTGTTTCATATTAGATCTTATTTCATTTAATTGCTTAAGATGTTTGATGTTTGAGGATTTGATTTATGAATGAGTTTTAAATTAGTGTCTTATCAACATATGAGAGGACAACCAAGAGTCTAAGTTAGGTTCTCTCTCTATTTGATTTGTATGATAATTGGAATTCATCTTTTTTCTTTTATGTTTCAAGTTATTTCATTTAGTTTACGCTTATGGATGAATCTTAGTTTAGTTTGGATTAGTACATGAGAGGACAATCAAGAGACTAAGTTAGTCTTTCGCTCTTTGAATCTGAACAATAATTAAAGTTCATTCTCTTGTTTGCATTTCAAGTTTCTAGTTTTATGATTTCTCTATGATACTGTAGGGAAGGACAACCAGGATCTCCTTAGTTAGGAGCCTCTTCCCTTTCATATTATATTGAACCGTAAATAATTTCACTAGACATAGAATTAGTTGCCTACTCCTGCATATATATTACTGGGATCATCAAAAGATTACGAGTTTCCCTGGTCGATAATTTAATGCAGCAGTTTAAGCCCAATAAATTGCCCAACAATTATAGAGGGATTAAATTTGTTGTGTGCAAATGTTTTAGCCAAAATTTTCATTCTAAAAGACATTTTCCTTCAAGCTAAAAGCCTTGGAGCTACAAAAATGTCTTTCTCCCCAAAAAAAACCGTATATAATCCCCCTGCCAGATTGAAAACCAATCTAAACCAATACAAAACATGTACTTGTACACAAATTTGATCATGTGTGCACATATATGTTGTTAGTCCCAAATACTGCAGTTAAGTTTCTAATTAATGAGTTTATCCTCATATCCCATGGATGAAAACATACATACAAACAAAAGGAGCATAGTGGTTGCATTCAATAATAATATGAGGCATTGTACATATGGGATTTTATCTAAAATACTCAAGAAGTACTTTGAGAAAGAAAAATTTTTATGGATAGCCTGGTTTTCAAAACCATGGGGTATAGAGGAGCTATGTATTTTGAAATTTTCCCTTACACAATTATATTTTATATCTAAATTTATGTTACATTAATTTTAAGCAAAATATTTATTGGAAATGATCTATATTTATTTTACCTATAGTTTCGTGCATAACAAGTGTGTTCTTATTTTAATAAAAAAGGGTTACAAGGTAAATGAGTATGATTGAGTAGATAGGGTGAAATATATACCTAGTTTCGTGCATAATATTAGAAAAGAAAACATATGTTCCATCCACAATTTGTTATTCCCTAATGGTATTCTATAACCATAATATTTATTCACATAGTATGTTCATCACAAACTATAACAATATCGATGTTCACTCACACACTCACATCCGAAAATAAATAGAGATGATGATACCTAGTAAAGATGTTGTAGCATCATACAAAATTCCATGTACAAGAATCATATTGGCACATATAACATTTATTTTCTATTATGAAGAAATAGTTAAATTTACAGAAGCCCTTGAAATCGAGAAAAGCCCTAATAATCTCAATAGGGATGATGGTTGGAAGATTAGTAGTTGTTGGATCCCAGCCCTTTCTTCCTAACCTCTTCATCCCTGCTTTCCTTTGTTCCATGTTATCTTTTATCTTCCCTTGATCAGGTTTGAATTATATTGTATTACTCTTTAATATAATTTTATTATAATTAGTAATAAATGAATTTTTCACCCTCGGCCAATTTTCTTATTAAAATATTTTTTTACCATTGAGTTAGAAAAAGAAATTAACCTTATAATAAAAGTTATAACATTATCGCTATTTTCATTAACAATTATAAATAATACAAAAATGTAGCACTAATAATAATATTAGTCTTTTAATAAAATTATTCAGATTATAAGCTGGTAATATTAGCTAAGTATTATTAGTTTGAAGTGAATAATAATAATATTACTATTATTTTTATATATTAATTTTAAACTTAAAAAAATATCTTTATTTTTCCAATTTATTATTCATTTTTTTGTTTTAAATTTAATCTTACTTTTAATAATAGTAATAATGTGTATTTTTAATAATATTATTAATATCATATTAACAATGGTCACTTAATTTGGGATTTTCCATAAGACTAAGATCGTTAATATTAATATCTTATTCTTAATAAAATTATCCCCTTAATATTTATTCTATTAATTTATATGAATAATATTTTTAACAATATAAATAATTTAATTAAAAGTTTTTTAATAGCCTTGTTCCCTCCCCCTGGGCCTTGGTCAAATCTAGCCACTAGAGGTCTTTTTTATCCGTTACTTGGTAAAATATAATTGTTGGAATGGCCTTTGTCCCTATTTAACTTATCGCTCAGATTGGATCTTCAACTTCACTTGACGATGAACCACACTGGTTGGTTCGAAACACATCGACAAATGATTTTTTATGTGACTTTGCTGAAATTATTCTCACAAGAATATTATGGATCACCTAAGTCTCAATTCTAAAATAGTAAACCTGTAGCAATATTCAACATTTAAATAGTAAAATACTCTAACAAAGCACATCTTATTAATCAAATGCATAAACAAAATAAAGGAAGAGCTTATATCTTTGAAAGTTGAAGGCCAATTCTAACTTAGGAAGAGAAATTTTCCACCTAACCACACAATCTAATGTGCTTATTAGTTTTATAATTGGCCACCCCGATTGAGGCTATGATACTGTTAAATCAAATTAGAATTTTTTTATGGAAAACATTCTATCTCATCGTAAGAAATTATCGATCCCATTGTCCACCATTAATTTTTTTCTTGGAATAACACAACTATTTTGGCAACACACATTGTTTTTCTTACATAATGCAAGGATAATAACTTCTTTACCTACTAAATATTCCCTCAAAATTCTATGAGCTCTCCCTCTATGTTTGCAGAGAGGGTCTAGCTACTATCCATTAACGCCGACAACATTTACTTAGTTCTAGATACTTTTCAAGTCTTAAAGGCTTCCTTGCTTGGTTATTAAATGCACACTATAGCTTCGTCCATAGCTTATATCAATGGTTTCTCCATCATGGATCCATTTCCAACCAAAATTTTTAATTTGTCTATGTTCTCCCTTGCTAGAATTCACCTATTTTCCAAGAAATTAGCTTCTAACCATTCAAATCTCTTCCCTAGCTATCTACATCATCTATACATATTTCTATAGTATTCATCACATGAATTCAAAATGGCCTCTATCATTCCTCGATCATCCTCATAGTAGAAATCAGTATCACTACAGCTACCTTCATGGGTGCTAGCATCTACTGAGAGAATGAATTTACCTCTCACTCTATTTCTCTCTCTTATAGTTCACTTCTCTTCCATTTTATTTTCCCTATCTATTATGTCTAACCCCGTCCCTCTCTCTTCAATGTTCTTTTCATAACTTCATAATGGTGACATACCATTCATGTGAATGCAGAATAGCCTCCACCATTCACCTTAGAACCAAAATGAATTATGTCATTTAGGTGAACATTATATTCAATTATGTTGCTTTTCTTAGTCCAAGAATGAAAAATAATGAATCATTCCTTCTTCCCTATAACTATTCACAGACATGCCTCTAAGAGTACATGAATCATTGCATCTCCACAATCAATTTCCTACATTCAATCATGAATTTCTTCCCTTCCCATCAACCACATGTGTGGAGGGTATGATGATGAATGAAGTAATTGAAAAGCAACCTTTTTCCGCAATACCCCACAGGACCTCATTTTCCACCGTATTTTGGGGATATGAATTTTTTCAAAGAAAATGTGAAAAAATCTAGGTTTTACCACTCCTCTCACAATTCCCACAATGAAGGTACTTATCCCCTTGATTCTCTAACTGTGAAAGGTGTGAATTACCACAACCACCACATGCATTCAGTGGTTGGTAGTTATGGTTTCTATATTTTTAGTAAGGAACATGGTGATGAAGGAAACACAATAAAGTTTGGGAAAATGGAAAATTAACTAGGATTACCAACCACTTTATAACTAGAAATTAAACTTCTCTCTATTCATGTATTTTAAAAAGACAAATGAATACCACAACATTATTCTTTAGGGAAAAGCTAAAGAAAAAAAATTTATATATCTATATATATATATATATATATATATATATATATATATATATATATATATATATATATATATATATATAGATATATATATAATGAAATAAATTTATATTAAACAATCATATTCATGATTTGAAGTTAAAATATTTTATTTTATTTTTTTCCATCTAGCAAATTGTGGATGAATTCTTAATACTTTTGGATTCACCCCATAGGTTTAGGACCTTTAATTTGACCTAAATGAGAGAGGTAAGTCTCCCTAGGTGACAATGGGTGTCTTGCATAGTAGTTTCCCCTCCAATGTCACTTATGGGACACAAAATTTCCTTTAAAAAGAGATTATGGACTTCAATACATAGCTTAATGCATTTTTTTATTTTTTTTTAATTGATTTTTTATTCCTTAATTCATTTGTCTTCAACCCATTGTTTTAATGGTTTTTGTTCACGTAAACTTATTGTTTTGTATTTTATTTTTCAATGTATGTTTTCTCATATAATTTGATTTCGTAAAAAATATAATAAATATACATGGAAATAGATATTTTATACTTGGTAATAATTATGCTAATTTTATATTATTTGTCTCATGTAGGTTTTATTTTGGTTTTTAAATCGACAGTGGAATATTTTGTGAGATGGAAAATATCAGTTGTGTGAAGAAAAAATTACAACAAAATGATTTATTATCATACTTTAAAAGGACTCAATCCAAAGATACACATTCTCATCATGCTTCAATTTCATTTGAAAAACCTATCACTCAAAGAGATGTCAACTCTTTTTAGAATGTGTCTAATATGAAAATAGGAGATGAGAGTATAGTTTCCCCTAGTGATCAAAGTGATATAAATGCATTTTCTCTAGAAATTCACAATTAAGATTTTGAAGGTTTTTCTTTGTGAATGAGTAAAACACATTCACGGAAAAGAAGAAATGTCCAATGCGATATAGGGAGAAACTTCCAATAATATTGGGCGTCAAGGTTTGCATATATTGAAATAGTGTTGGGAACGCGATCCCCCAAAGGACACTTTTGGGGCTAAAAGCCCATGTTTTTGTCAAATTTTGTAATAAACATGTAAAGACTCTGAATTTTGTGGTCATGGAGCATGAAGGTGTCATAAGTCATAAAGGGTTGTTTGCCCTTAGTTTTGTAAAGTAAAAGTTGTTTGTAAAAGATCCACCCATGGTCTGCGAACCATGGGATTGTATAAAAAGAGCTAAGCTCTAAGTATTTTTGGGGATATCAATAGAAAGATCATGTAAGAGAGTCATAGCTTTGAAGTAGGAAGTCTAAGTTTTGGGACGTAGCATAGGTAGAGGCTCTACAACTGAGTGTGTAGAGGCCTAGGGTAGAAGTCTGCAACTGAGTGTGCGAACCCCTGCAGTTGTGTGCATAGGGTGGACAGAGTCTGTAATCACTTGGAAGATATCAATAAAGAGAAGTATTCTACAATTTTTGTGTCTTGGTTCCGATTAATACATGTTTTCATTTTATGTATGAGTTTCCTTTATAGTGCTTATCTGATGCACGGATGTGTACAATTATGTTGGATAACTGAACGCAAATAAGAATATCTATTTATGCAGTGCTAACTAAGAATCCAATAAGATAAGTAATATTCTTAAGATAACTACACAATTTGTGCAATACGCTGCCTTGGAAACTCAAAAGTATATAAACCGAAGGTTAGGGCTGCATGAAGGTTAGTCGTAATCTTTCGCAGAGGTATCAAAGGGAGGAATAAGGGGTTAGGTAGACAGAGCCCTTGAACTTAATGACCTATGTAAAGATAAGAATAAAAGAAATAAAATGACATCATGACCATTTTAGGGTGTGGAAATTTGGTTCCAGCATCCCCCCATATTGCTTTAGGTGAGACTTCGGTCCATGCTCCGTGGACTAATGCCGAAAGGGCCAGTAGTGTAGGGATTTGTTTGGCTAACTAACGTTGAACCTAGGTCAGGCCACAAAAAGCGAACAAATGGTTCCGTTGCTGGGACTGGAATCTACATAAGAGATGTGTGATGTCGTATCATTGGAATCCAAATAAGAAAGAGATCAGAGACTGGTTGGATAGGAAGATCCACGAATTTGCGGTGTAGGAGAACAGAAATCCGCGATTCACAAAGGAACGGTGGCTGGATAGGTACCTATATACAGAAATACACAAAATATTTTTCTTCTCCTTTCCGATTGAGCTATACGAGTGGATCACGAAGCTAGTAGATAGCCAAGGAAGGTGGAAACTTGACGGTCCTATTGTTTGGTCCCTGTATCTAGTACAAAAATTGGAAGCATCTGAGGACAAGATCACCCGCATTGTCAATCATTGGCTCGATCATGTCAAAGGAGGATTCATAACTGAATTCGTGGTCGACACCTCAGTCAGCTACAACAAGGTGGAGCAATGTTTTTTCAAAGGACCGTAGGTAAGTATGTGAAATATTTGAATACCTCGAATAAAATATTATTGTGTGAAAAATGGGTTATGCAACTACCTTGATGTTTGGAGCTTCGCGAAGCGGAAAAAATTACAGAAACAAAGGAAAAAATGGTCCTGAATATAGTCCGTTGATTTTTCCTCCACGAGGTGACAAAGAGGGAATAGCGCAGGTTTCTCCATGAGGTGCTATTTAGTTACTAAGACAAGGATTCTCATGAATACCACCTCCAACTTCACCACCCTCACCTACGACTTCAGCCGTACCACCTCCACCTCCACCGCAGTTTAGTATGGCAAATTCATTGAAGATGCCTTTGTTCAAAGGCTTGGGAAATGAGTACCCGGACCAGTTCTAGTTTGTCATGAAAGTTGTATGGGAAGATCAGGGCATTATAGATGATAATATGAAGAAGGCAACATTGGTTAGTGCTCTTTAGGATCGCACTCTAACCTCGTACATAAACTACTCTAATGATAACACAAATGTTGGAGTGGTAGACATATAGACAACATTGAATAAAGAATATAGTAGGCCTAAGTCTGAAGCATAATCTATTGTGGGATTCATGGAAATCACGGTGCAAATAGGTGAGGCACCTTGGGAATTAGATAAGAGGTTGAAGTGTAAAATCGCGAAGCTAATATGAACTTGACGGATGGGCAACATTGCGAGTAGTTTGTGGCTTCACTCCTGCCACACTTAAGGGTTGCGTTGTCACAGCAGAAGATAATAACTCAGGCAGAGGCCTTGGAGACTTCCATGAGCCTGCATGAAACACCGATGCAAGATCCAAATTCAACAGATCCATTCAAAGTTGAAATTTTTGTGCTCGAAATGCAAAGTTTGAAGCAGGATAGAACAGTTCGACCAGAGGTGTGTGAAGAGGTATGGTGTCTGAAATGAAAAATTCAGGGGCATGACAAAGACCATTGTCTAGTATTTGTGAACTATATTGTAGGAGGAGGACCAATGCCTTTGAGGTTGAAAGCTCAAGTAGGACCAAGCACGGGGCCTACATTGTGGTGTGCTATCTGTCAGGTAGTGGGAAAACATGCCACTGATAATTGTCATTTGTTATAGAAGTTTGTACAGACACCGCAACAAATGTTCTACAGCTTCTATAGGTTGGTAGGACATGATGAGCATAACTTCAGAAGCTATGAATTGATGATGGATAAAACGACCACCTATAGGGTCCAGGTAGAAATGTGGCCCCTTGACCAAAGTGCGGGAATGGCGTGAACAGGAATGTAGGGGTGCGGACGAGGTCGAGGCATAGGAGGACTTGGCAGAGGTTGGGGATAGTTGATATGCTATGATTGCGGAGGACCATGAAACTATGCCTATAATTACACTAACCCTATGTGTTCGTCGTGTAAGTATTGCACTCTAATTGATCATGAAATGGAACATTGTCCTATGTTGATAACTAGGATACATGACAAAGGGGTGCTACCACCTCCGCCAACTTAGAACCTACAGATAATGAGGTATGAGCCATGCGAAGAGGATTTAAACATAAATATAGTGCCCCAGCGAAGGAGCCTAAGTTCGATTCGGAGCACACATGTGAAACCTTCATGGAAGTGAAGAAGAGCTTCACTAAGGCATCCTCCTCAGGGAGCAAGGATGAGATTGATCAGGAGATGGACCCTCTTATGCTTACTACCTTGTTGGAAACTTGCATGAAGCTACTGCATGATAGCAAGGTTGTAAAGGGGATGCAAGAGCTCATAAATAGATGCGCCAGAAACACTCTGATTGAGTTGTGTGTAGTACGAAAGATTGGTAAGCATAAAACAAGTATGGGATGAGAGATGAGACTGACCGTGCAAATAGGAGATTATGAGATGGATCAGGTTATCTTGGACCTGGGGTCAAACGTGAAAATCCTACCAAAATAGACTTGGGAGAATATGGGGAGACCCATGCTGCAATGGTCTCGCCTTCAGCTAAGGATGGAAAACAAATAGAAGGTCATCCCCATGGGACAACTGTGGGGGGTGACTATAGATATTGAAGGTGCGAGCGCACTGGCTAACTTTGAGATAATAGAAATTGTGGATGACAACAACCACTATCCTACACTCCTTGGAATTTATTGGGCTACTAATATGAACAGGGTAATCAACATAAAGAAGTGAAAGATGAAATTTGAGAAGAAATTACTCCGCATAATACTACCCCTAGATCCTGCTGAAGGATCGCACTATACTGAAGAAGTCCACGATTATGAGAGAAATGACGATGTGGACTATATCCATAATATAATAGCACGAGACCAAGTGGTGGGCTCCATTATTGCAGAAATGATGTTGCAACCCCTGGGACTCCCTTCTTTACTTTTATCAACCCAGTAGTTCGTAACAATCTTGGAAGCGACGGTGTTGTATGCACAAGTACTAGCTCTTACTGCAGGCTGTCACTTGATCAACTGGCACAAGTTTGCTAGGAGCTCAAGCTAACTTCTATGAGCTCTTAGAAGAATCTTTTAATCATGATCAAAGAAAGCTAATCTTCAAAGGGCTATTCTACTTGTAGAAAGAGGATGAAAGCTGAAAGGAAACACAAACCCTCGCAAACCCTAGTTTTACCCATTAACCCTACCTTTCCAAAAAAAAAGAGAGGAAACTACTGAAATGGATGCCATTGACTACTGTCAATATGAAATGCATGTACTTAAGCTATTTCTAAAGGAAAATGTGGAACAACCATCTTTTTGTATTTTTGAGCAATTTTATGCAGAGTTATTATGGCTATGCTTTAACTTATTTCACTGTGTATATGTTTGGTGGCAAAAGGAGGTGGGCTTGGCTATTGCAGATGATGGGGAAGGTGTGGAGAGGACCTAAGGAGTCCTTAGCACCCTTCTAGAGAATTCCATGGCAATCAGATCTCGGAAAATTTCTCGAGTGAACTTCTACAGGAAGTTTGTAGGGGACATACAGGAAGTTTTACAGGAGCAGGCCGAAAGTGATTTTTGAAGGTTTGAAGGAGTAAAAATGGTCGGAAAGTGGAAATGAAGGATGGATATATATGTTAAGGGGTCTAGGACCTTTTAATTGAAGCTCAGGAGTGAAGAATATGGTTGGAGTTGTTCAAAGGTGAAGGAAGCGATTTTGCACAAAAACATAGAAATTAGGGTTGTTTGGGAAAGTGTGGAAAATGAGTGAAGAAAACCTTGAGAAAGAGACTAGAATAGGCTTTATGATGGAGGGAGGATAGGGTGGAGTGCCTTACAGGTGCTTTGCGCACTTCTATTCAATACTAACCCAAGCAAAAACTATGAAAACAGAGTTTTTCTTATTTTTGACCTAATTCTGACCTAGAAAACAAAAAAGTGTTGAACAGAACTTGATGGACAGGAAGTTATGCAAGAAATCTATGGAAACCAAGCAAGAATATATCTAAGCATGAAAATATAACTGGTATCAACTTTTCCAACTCGAAATCCAACACTAGAAATTGCATTGGAAAGCAAAAATAATGTTTTTGTAGCAGCAAGAGTGCCTTGGTCTCAATTCATGGTTCCAAGGAGGGAGAAAGGAGATCAAGGACTACTTGGTAGCCTTTTTGCGTATCTTTTCTGTTACCAAACTATCAAGTCAACCTGAAGCAAAAACAACTATCTTAATCATCAAAAACAACCTAAGTAACAAAGTCGGATTTAACCCAAATAACATAAATTTTTCTATGAATGCAAAAAAAAACATGTATAAATACAAGAAGGAGGTATTGGGCACTTGGTTTGGGTTCAACCCCAAGAGCTACAGCCCCCTTAGAAATATCAGTTTTGGTTCAAGGCTGAATTCGTCTTCGTTGATAAAAAATAATAGTTATGTCACAAAACTATTTACAGAAAGAGCTCGAAAATGAGCTGAATGTAGAGTTGCACTAAAGTGCAAAAATACATTGTTCAATAGCTAACCTATTGAGGCCTGAGGACTTATTATCTATACAAGTTGAGGACCCCAACAGTCCTGCTGAACTTTAGGAGCTTGGCTGCTAGAACTTGCAAATAAGAGCCACTTCACTAGACCTGCTCGGCTGCCCCTTGAAATCTTCTTTAGTGCGCTGTGAAACTCCGATCTATTGGTGGAGAACTCAATGAAGGCATCATTTAGTGCAGGAGATACCCCTCCTATAAATCCTCAGCCTTATTTCTTCGAATTGGCTGCCAATCTGCTTCATAAATGCCTAATCTTGGTCCAAAAATGTCCAAAAATCTGCAATAAGCACATATTAGACTTTGTGGTAAAATGACTATCGCCATTCACTCAATTAACATAAATATATTCAAAAGCATGCATAAAACTATGGAGAATGGTGGATTAAATGAGAATAATAGACAAAATGAGGCCATAAAGTTACCCATTTGTGGGGCTCATCATCACCCCCCTGTTGAATGGGTTGCTCATCCTCTGAGCGACTAATCCAGCTCTTCATCCTTGATGGCCTTAACTGCTTCCCCAACATCCCATGCCTCTGAGGTGATGTCCTCTTCTATGTCATGAAACCCTACCTTTCTGTCTACTTCTTCCCATTTCCTGTGTTCTTCTTCTTCCTTGACCCCTTGCAGTAGTCCTAAGAGTAGTGGAGGACTGAAATTTAGGCCAATATAGTTGGCCTTTAGGTTTTGCATTGACTATTTATAAAGGGGAACTCTTGCAAAAGCCTCTCTCATTCCAGTTTGGGAGTGATACTCTCGGATCTTCAAGCTATAGGATAGTGTATTCCATCTCCTCATACAAGCATGAAGACAATCATCACCAAATAATCTTTCCATGTCCTCAAAATGGGCGATGGCTTGCGCTTTCTTTTCGACATAATCTGGGAGAACTTGAGGGTTGTTGGTAAGGTGTTGATGAGTATATACTAGGGCTGAGGGGTCTTCTGGTTCTGCCCTGATTAGCAGGGGCTCATTTAGTTCTTTGGCCATGATTTGTTGGACTTCCATTGCCCTTTTTTCCTCATGGCTCATCCAAGAAGCTATAGCCATGAGTTATACATCTCCCAATGTAGCATTGGGGTCCCAAAGTTCATATTAGGGAGTGTCATATTATGTAAATAAAATTCTGCTAATTTGGTCTTATCCTCAGCCAGACTAGAGTCACACAGAAACATAGATTGACCAAAATGTTGGAAAGGGATGGTGTCCCTTTGGGCCAATGTTTTGATTTGAAAATGAAGCCATTGGTCTTTAAGATACAATGCATAAGATTTGGTCGGTTGTCTACATTGCAACGCTTCCATTGCCCAGCTATCCATGCAGGCCATCTGGGCTTCTCTTTCCCATAGCTATTGTTTCAGCATCAGTATTTTAGCTGTTGTCTGAGACTCCCTCTCCTACGATTGCTTTATCAATATTTCCATATCAGGCTGTGTCTCTTACCTTGGCTATTGTTCATGTGCTATTTCATGTCCTGCTAGGGGACCTTCCTATAGTTTTTGTTCTTTAGAAAGTTGTGTCATGTCTGCCTTTTGAGCTTGTTGTTGCTATAACTGCTTTTTCAGCAGTGCATTTTCCTCCTACAGCTGGGCTCTTTTACTGCTTTCAGTGTGTCTCACCATTGCCAACTCTCTTCTTAATTATTTCAGTTGTTCTTCCAGGTGGCCTATGTATGCAACTCCCTTGGATTTAACAATTGTCATCCAAGTGTGAGTCCTAACCCCTTCTTGTTCCAATGCAAAGAAAAGTGGTACAACAAACTTCAGTGGGATGATCTTCCCGCTTTCTAACAAGTTGTAATATGAGCCCAAACTAGGCTGAGGGCTTGGTTCAGGTATCTCCTTGGTCTTGTGTTCTTCGTGTGATTGTTTCGCTGCCTCCATTTTCAATTTTTCGGTCTCCTTTAACTTGGACAACATTACCTGTAGAGAAGTCTTAGCTTCCTGTAGAACTGTTTTGGTGTCCATCAGTCTGATTTTCTCCTTCCAGGTGGAAGTCTTGGGACTTCCTTTTTCATAAGTGATAGATATTTTGGAGGGGGATTCCTCCTCCTATTTAGTAGGTGCATCTGTGATTATGATAGGTTCCTCTGGTGGAGGCTGGGGCTTTCCCACCTTTATTCGGGTGCTCCTTTTAGCTTTAAAATACATTAAATTTTCCCCTTTTATTTTTCCTTTTTTTTGGTCGGAGTTCTTAATGTAGCTAGCACAGCTGCTTCTTCTTTTGCCAATGTCCCTGGGGATGTTTCTTCTTATTTCTCCCCTTCATCTTTTATTATCTTTTTCGTGCTTGTTGTTTGTATTTATGTTTCTGGCAATGGCCTCTCTTTTTCTTTCTAGTTTCCTGTCTTGCTTGTGGTAGTCCTCTTTTGGGCTTTCTTAGGCTTTTTCTTCTCACTTCCTATTCTTTTCCTTTTCTTTGTCTTTGGGGTGGTCTTCTTTTCTACTGTGGGTTTTTCAAGTTTCTCTTATGTTTCCTGTTCCTCCTCTGTTTCTTGCTCTTCCACTGTCTACATATGTGGTGTCTCTTCATGTCCTTCTTCCTCAATTTCATCCTCCTCTTCTTGATTGCCAGATGGGTTGATATCCTCAACCAAAGTTTTGTTGTCATCATCTCTGGACATATTTATGAAAATGTCCCAAGCTATGGGAATGGTATAGGTATGTAAGGCATCTTCTACCAACAATTTGATGAGCCCATGGTGAGCCAACTGGTCTGGAATTCCTGCATTTAGCTTGGTATTGCATTCTATTAGAGACTAGAGGAGGAAATATGGGAGGCTCAACGTTTTAATAGGAGGAAGATCTATCCCATACCTCAATTCATGTAGTAACCTAAAGTGATAACCATAAACAATGTTAAACCTCCCCTCACAAGTGATATACTTCATTATTTGGTAACTAATTTCATTCCATGGAGGAGGCAAGCTTGTCCTCCTGACCCCATTTTTATCCTCTACAGGATCTTCCCCAGGTTCAAAAAATGTCTTCTTGGACACCTGTCCCAGTGAGTTTTCCTTCTTACTCCAGGGGAGACCAGGAGGGAGGCCTATAATTCGACTGATAAAATCAAGGGCAAGTTGTAAGGACAGACCCCTAATGTTGACTGTGGCAGGAGTTTTTGAATGGGGTTGTAGGGCCATCATAAATTCTTCGGTTACCTCATCATCATATCCATGTATTCTATTGAAGAAGATCATCCAATTTTCTCTGTTGAAAAGGGCCACCACCTCAAGGTGCTCATGTAATTGGTTGGAGTCCAAGGGCTACTTCCTCATAAATCCTCTTGGCATGGTGTTGAGTGCTTTTTTTTTTGCGTTTTAACCAGAAGAAGGAAAAAAATGCTCAGGTGGAAAAAAATAGTCAACACTGAAATAGAGGATAGCTGAATTTTGTGTTTTTCTGAGATCAAAGAAGGAATTCCCTGTGTGCTTCCCCTTAAAACATCAAATTGAAATAATTCCCCTATTTTTAAACTGCTATTTCCCCAAATTTGACTTTCTGTTTTTGAAAAGAAAATATTTTTTTATAGAACAGAGGATAAGGACACAGGCTATTTTTTTTAGCAAGTATAGAGATATGCAAATTCGTTTCTTCTTTTCACACACACAGGTTGGACCCTAATGTTGCAAATGTTTTCCTTTCAGATGAATATGAAAAAGAAGAAGATAGACTTCAAATACAGAAAGGAAAACAGGAAACTGTGTAGAACTCAAGAAAATATGCAGACAGACTTTCAAACTTTGTTTTCCTTTTCAATCTGATTCTGTGTTTTTAATCCACCACCTTACTCAAACAGGTCATATGCAAAGAGGTTTTCCCAAGCCTAGCTCATTTTGAGCTTGCATTTCGATGAAAATTCCAAGTTTTCCTTCTGCAGAGCTAGTCTCTGCCTTTCTCGTAGAAACGTTCCTATAGAAATCTCTCGGCTCCTATAGAATGAAATAGCAATCCTATAGATCCCGATAGACGAGAGGGTTTTTAAAAAAACTGGCAGAGAAATAGCGGAGGATGACTGGTTAGCTGCTCTAGAAGTGGGAAGTGCATACTCCAGTCAAGAACGTCATGAATGCAAAGTGAACAGATGATGGCGAAGGCCTGAACTGAGCTGTATTTTAACTGCTAGCATGATTTGTGGTGAGGAGATGAGGTGGCCAGATGGTTACATTATCCCAATCTAGACCATTGGTCCTACATCGTAGTCATAATTTTTCTGCATGCCGACTGACCGGCATCACCTCCCTTACTCCCGTTATTCACCACCACCACTACCAGTCCCGACTTTTTTCTCCTGAATGGACATACCACACATGCTGGCTGCGTATTTGATCAGCAGTTTTGAATTTGATGGGGCTCGTTTGAATTCCACGAGGATGTGTAACTGAAAAAGGGTGGTCAGTTAACTGGCCACCGATTCCATTCAATTGTAACCATTCCCATAGTCATGCAGCCTTGAAATATGATTCATGTAATTGAGGAATAGGGTTAGACACTTACATGCTCAGTCGCAGTTGTGTTATGCATATTTCGGATTTTGGAACCCATTTCTTCACTGTTGTGGCTGCTTGCTCTCTGCATGCTCAAACTCGGGCTTTTTCCAATGTTCTCATGTTCAAACAGAGCTCCTTACATGTTTCATATGCCTTACTTTGCTGACCTTATCTCTGGAGTATGCTTTTCAAGGGGATCAGCTACTACAGGAATCCTGTAGGATTTCCTGTACCTACTTCTCCTTCTGAAATTCAAGCTAATATCAGAGTAGGGCTACAACTGCTGATGAGGGACTCAATTGACAAGGAATCATAGATGGAAGGTATTAGGTAGGGTGAGTGAAAAGGCTACTGCTCTGATTTGTCATAAAAAAATTTGTTTTTTTTTCTAGCATGAAGGAAACAAAATTTCTGTGTGTGACTGTGCAGGGACAGAAAAACGAGTGCAATGAAGGTGTACAGAGATGGGAAAGTGATATAAGGCAATGGATGGAGGTAGGGATTTCCACAGGCCTCATAGACAATTTTCCAACCTTCGGATCCTCCTCTAAGATTGATTTTGGCTTTTCTATAGCTTCTATAAGATCTTCTTGTAGAAGATACACAGTTTCCTGTAGGATGCGAAATTTCAGACCAAAAGAGACCAACACTTGGGAAAGGGTAAAAGTGATGGAGGAATGGAGTGTGAGGGATGCATGCAGCTTGGTCATGTCCTTTGTCTTTGTCTTGCACGGTCCTCCCAAAACCTACAATGACCTTCCTGCAACCTGTAATTTATTCAAAAGAAATTAGGTTCATTTTTTCTTGTCTTTTCTTTTTGGCCCCTTTTTTTTTTTTTGAGATAGCAGGGGTGCCTCCAGGAGTTTTTCACCCTCACTTCCTGCCCTAGGCGCCTCCAAGAGGTTTTCACCCAGGGATCTTCTATTTCATTTTCTTTTATTTCTATTTTTTATTTGTTGTTCTTTTTTGCTTTTTTTTGTTTTTTCCTTTTTTTTTTTTGTTTGTTTCTGCTCAAGGTGTGGGTGGAGTGGAGACAGGGACCTGCTCCACTACCAGCACTGATTTACCTAGAGTTTTAATGAAATCCTGCTTAGAAAGGGGCTTCCTATATATTTTCAATCGATGCCCATTGACGAGCATGGGGATGGCTTCTTCATCAATGGTCCTAATAAGGACTAAACCATTGTCATTGCATTTTTCCACTGTATATGGTCCCATCCATCTAGTTCTCAGCTTTCCCTTGAAATCCTTGTACCTTGAGTCATACAGCAACGCCCAATCTCCCAGCTGAAATTGTTTCTCTCTGAGGTGTCAGTCATGCCATATTTTTCTTTGAAGTTGGACTACCTCTGAGTGGAGAAGGGTCTACATTCTCTGTTCATCTAATCCATTTAGCTAAAGAAATATTTCTTTTTGTGCATGGATGAGGTCTAGGTCTAGCTGAGCTGCCAGATTTAATGTGTTATATTCAAATTCTATAGACAGCAAAGCCTTCTTCCCGTAGACCAGCTCATAGGGTGTGAAACCTGTAGTAGTTTTCCATGTAGTGTTATAGGCCCAAGTGGCCTCAAGAAATCGGTCAGCCCAATCTTTTCTACTATTGCTCACCATCTTAGTCAAAATATCTTCCAAAGCTCTGTTAGTGACTTCCACCTGCCCATTTTCTTGGGGGTGATAAGGGGTGGAAGTTATGTGCTTAACCTTGTGGTGTGTGAGCAGGCCTTCAACTAAATTAGAGGTAAACTGACTCCCTTGATCTATAACTAGCTCTCTTGGGTACCCAAACTTGTAGAAGATATTTTCCCTTAAGAACTCATCTACTTTTTCCACTATTGTTGCTTTGATCGCCTTTGTTTCTATCCACTTTGTTAGGTAGTCTTGCACACAATGATGTAAGACTTCTATTTTGAAGGAGGGTTGATAGGACCCGCAAAGTCCATGCCCCACTTCTCAAATGGCTCGAAAGTCACTTGAGGTTGTAGGGGCATATGATCCCTTGGAGTCGGTTTCCCCATCCTTTGACATTGATCACATTGGCTGATGTATCTCCTGACATATTGATGAAGAGTGGTCCAATAGCACCCTACCTAAAACATCTTGGAAGCAGTCCTCTTTGCTGCAAAGTGGCCCCCATAAGGCCCATCATGATAGGTTAAGAGGATGTCAAAGAGTTCCTCCTCCTTGACACATCACCTCAAAATCTGATTTGGGCCAAGTTTGAATAGGTTTCCCCCAATCCAAGTGAATGGGGCACTTTTCCTCACGATCTTGCTCTTCTCGTTTGAGGATAGGTGTGGCGGAAATTGTGCTAAAACCAAGTAATTTGCTATATTAGCAAACCATGGAGAGAGTAATGAAATAGAAAATAAGTGTTCATCTAGCATTTGATCATCCACCATTCCTTCTTCACCTGCAGGCAGATCTAGTCTAGACAAAAAATCAACAACGACATTTTCCTTACTAGGCTTATCAACAATAGTCAAATCGAATTGCTGCAACAAAAGTAGCCATCTAATGATATGAGCATTTACATCTGGTTTATTCATCAAATACTTAATTGCATCATGGTCAATGTGTATGAACGTTTGATAACCAGTTATGTAGTGTCTGAACTTGTTTAGGGAATGGACTATAGCTAGGCTCTTTTTCAGTTACTGTGTAGTTTAATTCTGCCTTGGATAGGCTTTTACTGACGAAGTATATGGCATATGGTAGATTCTCTTCAACTTGTCCTAGGGCTGCTCCTATAGCTTTGTTTGAGGCATTTGTGTGAATGTGGAAAGGTAGGGCCCAGTTTGGACCTCTCGAGATTGGGGCAGTTACCATCTTAGCTTTCAACGCATCCAGAGCCTCTTGGCAGTTGTCAGTCCATATAAACTCAACATCTTTCCCCAAAAGGCCAAACAATGGATAGGCTAGCTTGCTAAAATCCTTGATGAATCTTCTATATTACCCTGCTAAGCATAGAAAACTTCGAACATCTCTTACCTTTTGAGGAGGTGGGACCCTTTGGATGATAGAAATCTTGTTGGGATCCACCTGTAATCCTTGCTGAGAAATTGTATGACCTATCACAGTCCCTTCAGTCATTAGGAATTCACATTTTTTAGGACTGAGGGACAGGTTCATTTCAATACACTTGGCTAAAACTTTTCCCAGGTCAGTCAACGCTTCTTGGAAGTTGGAACCATAACGGGTAAAGTCATCCATATAGATTTTCACTAAATCATGAACCAGATCAGCAAATATGCTCAGCACTGCTCTTTGAAAAGTGGTAGGAGCATTTCACAACCCAAAGGGAAGGACCCGGTAGGCAAAGGTACCCCATGAACAAGTGAAAGTGTTCTTATCTTGGTCTTCTGGGCTGATTTGGATTGGTTGTACCCGCTAAACCCATCTAAGAAAGAGAAAAACTTCTTCCCTACCAGGCCATCTAACACTTGATCTATGAAAAGAAAAGGGAAATGGTCATTCTTTGGGGCTTTGTTTAGTTCCCAGTAATCTACATAGATTCTCCACTTCCCATTTTTCTTTGGCACTAGCACCAAAGGAGAAACCCATTCACTGTCAAAGATGGGGTAGATGAATCCTGCATCCAACAACTTTTGCAGTTCTTCTTTGACAATGTCCTTGAGGGCTAGATTCATCCTCCTTTGAGGCTGCCTAACTAGCTTACAATATTCTTTGATGTAAATGTGATGAGTACAGATAGAAGGGTGGACTCCCTTCATCTCCTTATAGTTCCAAGCAAAAGCATCCAAGTGATTCTTCAATAAGCTACACAATTCTTTCTCCTGAGAGGTGGATAGGGTTGAGTTGATCCTCAAGGTTCTTTCTGGCCCAAATTCCACATTCTTAACTTGGAGATGGGTTGGATCAGCCACACATATATCAACTAAAGCATTGGCTTGGGTTTCTTCCACCAACTCTTCTAATGGCAACTCACTGGGGGGCGGATTTTGAATCAAATCTTCAACAAGATCATCCTTGGTTTGTGGACCCCCTATGACAGTTTCTACTGTACACACTGGTATGGAGTAGACTTCACCCTCACCTTCCTCCTCCAACCAGAGGGGTAAATCATGTTCCACTAGAGGTTGGGTAGGAGGGTAGAGGACTAGCTACTTGGACATATGCCCATTCTTGATTGTCATGTTCCCAGCTTGGCAACTAATGTAGGCATTTGCAGTAGCCAACCAAGGTCTTCCCAGGATGAGAGGATACCCAGTGTGCCTTTGGTTGGAGAACCAAGAAATCAACAGGGTACTCCCAGGAATCAATAGAGACCATGACATATTCCACAATCCCTCGGGGGTCACGGTGGAGCGGTCTACAAACTGCGGTACTGTCGAGATATTTCTTAGGGAGCCCTGAAGGTTGATCTTGAGCATAGTGTCCATGGTCATCACATTAATTGCAGCCCCTAGACCAATCAAGGTATGGGGGATTATGGTGCCATTGATGTGGACATCGACTACTAGACTCCCAGCGTCCAGATATTTTGGACAGATTATCTTTCCGAACATCAGGTCAAATAGTTGTCCTACGAAATTGATAGTTGTGGCATCTCTCTTTCGCTTGTCTGGGCGTCTAAATCACTTCTCCTTGATCATCTTGTTGTCTATGGGCACATCCTTTATGGCTTGGAGAAGGGGTATTTTTACACATAACTATTTTAGTTCTCCGAGAAGTTCAGTTTCTTTTGGGGTCGTTTGTGAGGTTCCAGTTAGTCTCTCAGGAAAGCATGGGATGAATTTCGGTTCACTTTCATGTTTCTCTTCTTTATCCTCCTTAAGAGGAGGTTTCCTGTCTAGGAGGACCTTCCCAGATCGTAGGTTGATCTCCTAAATCTCCACAGTATAGGTAGGAAATGATGTCTCTCTAGTATATGCCTGTTGGGCCTATCTATTATTGGGTTTCGTGTTCAGCTGAATAAGTATTTGGGGTTTCCTTGGAGGAGCAGGAGGTAATGTTTGTGGTTTAGCAAGCGATGGAGGCAAAAGAGTGGGAGGAGAATTGTATTGGGGCCTCCACCCCTGATGAGGTGCATTCCACTGAGGTTGTCGCTGAACATGAGAATGAAACGAATGAGCAGTAGGTTGATTATGGTATTGATATGGATATTACCAAGGAGGGGGTGTGGACCAGGAAGAATGAGCAAGGGGGCCCCAAGAAGGTATGTGAGTGGATTGATTGGAGTTGTAATAAATTTGGGATGTCCCTTGCATTCCCTACTTGTAAGATCTGGGTCCATGTGGCCTCCTTTGGTTCATGAAGTAGAGTGGTTCAATGGCTCCTTCAGCCCCTTGGTACATAGCTTTAAATATGGGTAAGAATGGGCATTAATTTTTTAGGATGGTATACCTCACAAACAAAACACACGTCTACAAAGTGCAATGGACACTAGTTCCTAGGATGCTTTCTAGTGCATCTGGGACAAAAGATGGCCAAAGCCCTCGCAACTTCCTCTTGTTTCTGTTGGATTCGGAAGGTATCCATTTGCATGGAAATGGTTTGTCTCATCTCACTTTCGAGGTCTTCCATCTGATTTGAAAACACATTTCTGGATAAGGGGGCAGTGGCTAAAATTTGACTTCCCCTACCTCTTTTTCTGGCTGCCCTAGAATGGTTTCTAAACAAAATCTTTATGTCATCATAAGGTAGCTCGTATTTTTCTCCCCCAGCCAGCGAATGGAGGGTATCTAGAAGGTCTTTAGGGACTCCTCGGAGCAAAACCAGCTTCAGAGATTTGGGGTCAAGTGTGCACCTGGCTCTCTTATAACTGAGTTAGAACCTTTCTTCATAGTCTTCTAATGATTCATCACTTCCCATGGTCATACGAAAGATTTCTCCCTTTGTTTCCTTTGACCTACAGTAATCCTTATATTTGTTGTTAAAGGCTTGATGCATCTGAGCCCAAGTTGTGATACTGTTTCCAAGAAACCTAATGAACTAGCAGAGTGGTGCATCCTTGAGGGTAGAGGGAAAGAGTTTCAACTTTTGCTCATCTTCTGCATAGTCATAGGTTCGACAAAGGACAAAAAACTAAAACTAGAAGGTATCAGGGTCTTCGGTGATTAATCCATGGAAGTGAGGTAAGGCTGAGGGACTTATGTTTTTCATCTTTGTGTCCCCATTAGTCTCTCGGATGGGAAAGGTGCCTTCTATTCTCTCCTCATTTCATGTATCATTTATGTTTTCGCCATGGTCTCAGGAGGAATGTTTTCTTGCTCTTCTTCTATTATAAGGTCTTTGTATATCTCTGGAGGTTCACCTATAGGTTCTTCTGGATCACTGCCACCAAAGAAGAGAGAAGGGTGACTTAGTGATGGGTTGGGGGTGTTGGGTAGGAATTTTCCTGAATTGTCTCTATTCCTATGAGGCATGAAAGAGAATCTCTTTTCTAGGATTTTTGCAGTTCTTTTTCTGCTTGTACCTACAAAACCGAAATTGACTGAACAACAAATTGCAACTAACTACAATAAACCTTGCTGAAATGAAAATTATAGAATTGAAATGAAAGCGGGAAATGACTAATCTATGTTGCTGAAATGAAATTGCAGAATTGAAATGCTAAGCTATTCTTGCAAAATTGAAATTGCAGAATTGAAGTGAAAGCGGGAAATGTATAATCTACTTTTGTCGGAATGAAATTGCAGAATGGAAATGAAACAACTACTCTACTCTTTTTGAAATAAACTACTTAGCAGAATGTTGTAGTAGAAAATAGAAGAAAAGCAATAATCACAAATACTCTGACACTTCCTCGGTAATGGCACCAAAAATATGGTGGGCTTTAGTATTGCAGCAATGATGCCACAACTCCTGGGACTCCCTTCTTTACTTTGATCAACCCGGTAGTTTGTAACAAACTTGGAAGCGACGATGTTGTATGCACAAGTACTAGCTCTTACTGCAGGCTATCACTTGATTAGCTGGCACAAGTTCACTAGGAGCTCAAGCCAACTTCTATGAGTTCTCAAAATAAGGTTTTAATCGTGATGGAAGAAATCTAATCTCAAAAGGGCTATTCTACTTGCAGAAAGAAGATGAAAGATGAAAGGAAACGCAAACCCTAGTTTTACCCATTAACCCTACCTTTGCAAAAAAAAAAGAGGAAACTATTGAAATGGATGCCATGGACTACTATCAATATGAAATGTACGTACTTAAGCTATTTCTAAGGGAAAATGTGGAAGAACCATATTATTGTATTTTTGAGCAATTTTATGTAGAGTTATTATGGTTGTGCTTTAACTTATTTGACTGTGCAGATATTTGGTGGCGAAAGGAGGTGGGCTTGGCTATTGCAGATGATGGGGAAGGTGTGGAGAGGACCTAAGGAGTCCCTAGCACCCTTCTAGAGAATTCCATGGTGATAAAATCTCGAAAAAATTCTCTAATGAACTTCTACACAAAGTCTACAGGGGATCTTCAGGAAGTTCTACAGGAAGTCCTATAAGAGGAGGTCGAAAGTGATTTTTGAAGGTTTGAAGGAGGAAAAATGGTGGGAAAGTGGAAATTAAGGATGGATAGAGATGTTAAGGGGTCTAGGACCTTGTAAATGAAGCACAGGAGTGAAGAAGATGGTTGGAGTTGTTCAAAGGTGAAGGAAGCGATTTTGCACAAAAACGTAGAAATTAGGGTTGTTTCGGAAAGTGTGGAAAATGAGTGAAGAAAACCTCGAGAAAGAGACTGGAATAGGTTGTATGATGGAGGGAGGATAGGTTGGAGTGTATTACAGGTGCTCTGCACACTTCTATTCAAAACTGACCCAAGCAAAAACTATGAAAACATAGTTTTACTTATTTTTGACCTAATTTTGACCTAGAAAACGGAAAAGTGCTAAATAGAACTTGATGGACAGGAATTTATGCAAGAAAGCTATGGAAATTGAGCAAGAATAGATCTAAGCATTAAAATATAACTGGTATCAACTTTTCCAACTCAAAATCTAACACTAGCAATTGCATTGGAAAGCAAAAACAATGTTTTTGTGGCAGCAAGAGTGCCTTGGTCTCAATTCATGGTCCCAAGGAGGGAGAAAGGAGATCAAGGAATACTTGGTAGCCATTTTGTGGATCTTTTCTGTTTCCAAACTATCAAGTCAACCTGAAGCAAAAACAACTATCTTAATCATCAAAAACAACCTAAGTAACAAAGCAAGATTTAACCTAAATAACATAAATTATTCTATGAATGCAAGAAAAAATATATATAAATACAAGAAGGAGGTACTGGGAACCTGGGTTGGGCCCAACCCCAAGAGATACATCACCCTTAGAAAGATTAGTTCTGTTTCAAGGCTGAATTCATCTTCATTGATAAAAAAATAATAGTCATGTCACAAAACTGTTTATAGAAAGAGCTCGAAAATGAGCTGAATGCGGAGCTGCACTAAAATGCGAAAATAAATTGTTCAATAGCTAACCTACTGAGGCCTGAGGCCTTCTTATTTATACAAGTTGATGACCCCAACAGTCCTCCTAAACTTTAGGAACTTGGCTACCAAAACTTGAAATAACAACCACTTTACTAGACCTGCTCGGTTGCCCCTTGAAATCTTCTTTGGTGGGTTGTGGAACTCTAAGATATTGGTGGAGAACTCAAGTAAGGGGTCATTTAGTGTAGGAGACACCCCTCCTATAAATCCTCAGCCTTGTTTCTTTGAATTGGCTGCCAATCTTCTTCATAAATGCCTGATCTTGGTCCAAAAGTGTCCAAAAATCTGCAATAACCATGTATTAGACTTTGTGGTAAAATGACTATCCCCATTCACTCAATTAACATAAATATATTCAAAAGCATGCATAAAAATATGGAGAATGGTGGATTAAATGAGAATAATAGGCAAAATGAGCCCATAAAGTTATCCATTTCTGGGGCTCATCACCAAGATTCAATGAATCCTACTGCGGATGGACGAATTACATGGGATCGTGAGAGTTCCTGCACCTTGGACTCTGATGAAGAACTAGAGTGTTGGAAGAATTGGTTACATGAAGTAACGATGTTTAGCTGTAACATGATGACCCAGTCGCTATGCTATGTGTCGTCAGAGTAAGAAATCTACCTACTTATGATGGCCTGGACGATGTAGATATTTTTCTGGATGCATTTGAAAGGGAGGTACTAGAAAAGTAGCACTTCCAAGTGTTGGACTAGTCATTGCATGCTACACCCGCAAGGTGGTCGGGTATGCACAAGGGAACCCTTGATGATTGGTGCAAATGTAGGAGAATGATGAAAACTTGCTTTGGGAAGCCGAAGATGTAAATGGAAGACAAGTGTGATGGGAAGAATGATACGTGTGTGCACTTGGACAAATGGGCCTTGGCTTATGGTGAGAAGCCTAAACCTAAATGGGTGCACTTGTTCTATCACACACTAGATATTGTCCCGATGAAATGGTATGTAGAAATAGAGCTCCATCATGGTATAGGTGAATGGGATATTTTGCGGGAAGGATTCATAATGACATTTAGTTTTGAAGACGGGTTTGACAATATTGATGAGGCACTATAAGAGGTGAAAGCAGCAATCCAGGTTTGGAAATATTGATGGGGACCTCACCCAGGTTTAGTGTTAGTTAGCCAAACAAATCCCTACACTACTAGCCCTTTCAGTGTCAAAATTCGGAGCGCGGACCAAATTCTCACCCAAAGCGGTATGGGGGATGCTGGAACCAAGTTTCCGCACCCTGAGATGGTCGTGACATCATTTTATTGCTTCTATTATTGCCTTCATGTAGGTCACTTAAGTCTAGGGCTCTGTCTACCTAACCCCTTATTCCTCCCTTTGATACCTCTGCAAAAGGATACAGCTAACCTTTGCGCGACCCTGACCTTCGATTCAGATACTTTCGCGCTACTAACATAGTATATTTCTCAGATTGTCAAGTTATCTTAAGAACCTTACTTATCTTATTATATACTCACAGTTAGCACTGTGTAAATAGATATTCTTATATGTGTTCGGTTATCCAACATAATTATACACATTTACGCACCGTATAAGTTGTAGATATTGAAGGAGAAGAATCGGTGCTGGAAGTTGAGATGGAGACAAAAGTAGCTGCTCCAGAGGTTGCCAAGGTGCTCGTTGAAGACCCTAAATCATCGAGAACGTAGGCGCTGCAGATCCATGCATCACAGGATGGCACAGTGTCTACCAGCATGGCTATTAGCACTTCAGAGGCTACTGATATGCTACGCATGAAGGCCTCTAGTGTGATAGTGCTGCTGATGGAGCACTGACCACATAGAATGAAGCTGGTAGGCCCACTGTCAATGCCCTAAAAGGAGTAGGGTTGAACCTGGCAGTGCTCCTGCGAGAAACGTTCCATCTCTTGCAGGATGGAGTTATTGTAGAGCTGAGGGCCCGTGAACACTGTGCCCTCCAGGTGATCAGTGAAAAACGGATCAAGAACAAGTAGATGGAACTACAGAGAAATGGTGCCATCACTGTTGAGACAGGTGACCAATCAGAGTAGGCACATTATGCAGGTCATTGAGTAAGCATGTTGAATGGTCCCAAAATTGCCTAGTTTGGAGGAGGATCCAGTCGAGGTACTCATCTGTACGTTGGCCACAAGGGTGCGTGACCCTTGTACTGAGATGTCGCGGGTATAGTTGAAATTGAACCTACAAATTACAAAGTTATAATTAAGGGCCCAACTTTCAATTCCACCATAAGTGAAGGAACGGTGGGTGACTGTTGTCATACAAGTAGTAGCGGCAGTAGATAGTGCAGTAGCAAACTACATGGAATTGTTTTAATAGTCATATGAGGTCCTAACCAGCTTGTAGGAGGATCCCAATGCACAGCGGCTATAGACAGAAGCATGCATGATAGAACAATTCTATGATGAGGTTAAAGGCACAGAGCGAACCGTTGCACTGACACAAAGACTAGCCAAACTGCAGGAGGCCAAGCAGCTGAAATATTCTAAGAAATGCTGATATGTAAAATTAAAAGATGAATATAAGAAATATTTAATTAGGGAAACCTTGATGAAAGTGGAAGAACCATTAAATCTCTATTTGGAAAGACAATGGAAATAAATTTGTTATCCAAGATTACAAAATTATGTACAGTATTTGACATATTATCTAAAGGTTGTCCAATGACAAATTATCCACATTACATGAAATACCTATCTTTTCTTAAGGTATTAAGTTTTCCATCCTCATATTAGACTATAAAAATTAGTTGGATATGGGAAACATATCTAACTCAATTAGGAAAGGACGCTTTAAAACAAACGATTTAAAGTGCTAGGTTTTTGCCAAATTCCATAGATGAGGTTACAACTATTGATAATACTTCATGGATTTGCATGAGTATCTATAAGGTTAATGACCATATTAAGAATTCACATATAATTTGTATTTATAAAATGAGGAAGAATTATACAAAAAAATTTATTTATGAACTTGTTATTAATAGTTTGAAGGAAATTGGTGGTATGGATAGTTTAATGTTTGGAAAAAAAATGGTATGTATTAGAGAGGATGGAGCATCAGTAATGCAAGGATAGAGAAATGACCTTTGTGTTAGACTAAAAGTCTCAACTTCATTGTATATGATAAATATTCATTATATGTTTCATAGGATGAATCTTTCATTTAAAATAGTAAGTGATTTTTCATTGATTTCAAAAGTTGAAGACCTTGTACGAGAAGCTTATGCATATTTTTGTCATAGTCTATACTAACTTCCAGAGCTTCAAAAATTTGCGGATGGTGTTATGAATGGAAACAAAATATTAAAAGATGTTGATACAAGATGGATCTCATTGAATGGACCAGCACAAAGACTATGTAATGAGTACCAATCATTGGTAGGGGTGATGTATGAACTTTGCTCCAGTGTAGACGAAGCACAATATCTTCTCTTTCGATTAATTGACATAGGGAAATTATTAAAATTGAATGTAATCCTTCCCATTCTAGATGAAATCGATGTTCTTGTCAAATTTTCTCACTGTCCCACAATGTATACTACAGAGTACACAAATGCAAGGAAAATGGCATGTCTTTCATTGGATAATTTGTATACGATGCTGGATTTTTTTACAAGTCCATGATTTTCAAATTGGAGTACAATCATTAATATAGAAAATATTATTTTTTCTAAAGTTTGATGAAAAAGACATATTATGTATGACAATGCATGGATATATGGTTCCCTTCCGTTATATTGATAATATAGGACAATTCACTAAAGAGTGCCCCAGGTCAAGATACGAATTCAATATTGTTGTCATTTTAGTAAGACACAAATTGGAAAAAATTGCAAAATTGCTAGCATCAGTGATAAGTGAACGATTGCATCGATATGAATTGCTAGAGGCCATGCTTGTGGTGTATCCTCAATATTGGAATAATCAACAATGTCAAAACACTTTAATATATGATTTCATGGCTAAATTAAAAGCCTTGGTGCACAAGTTTTTCAATAAATTCCAAATACATGGGGAAAATATTCAAGGTATTTTAGATTCATGAAAATTGTTTCAACAAACCACATGCTTTGTTAAAACAATGTGGAAACAATTTCATGTTTTGGATAATCCTCTATAATATGGTGTGATAACAAGATTATGGACTACTTTAGGTGCTAACCAATACTTACAAGAAAATATATCAGAATATTTCAAATTAGTAGATTTGTGTCAAACCATCATTTTCGGATCAATGGATGATGAGAGGATGCTTAGTGCACTATTATTTTTGAAATAAAAGTTGAGGAACAAGCCTAATAAACATATGGATATATGTTTAAGATTATATGCAACAAAGTATGACATTAAAAATTTTCCTTATGAAAGAAGACTAGATTTTTGGTGATCAAATTACACTAGAAGAGGTGAAAACAATATAATAAACTTCTCTAATGATATTTATATGGAACATGATATTTTGGAGACTCAAAACTACAATTCATGTGGAAATGATTGTGTTCATATGAAGGAAAAGAGGACCAAAATGAGAATTTGTAAATGGAATACCACAAGATTTTATCTAGTCCAATATATATGAAGGCCCAAGGGACACTTAATTTTGTATACATGTTCCATAGGTAGCGTAAGAAACATGGAATGTAATAGTACAAGTGATGTGATTCCTCTTATTTGATTAAGGTTGTTGTTCCTTTATTTTTGGTGTAGGTTCTAAATTATTTGTCACAACAACATTACTATTACTATATGCCAATTTGACATTGCATTTGAGGTAAGAACATGTTCTATAATTTGTATTCCTTATTGTAACATTGAAGCCACTTTTCCTTGCTAAAAACTACTTTAAGATTGATGTCTTGGTAGTTAACTATTACTTTATCCCTTTCTTGTCTCTAAGAGAAAATGAAGTGAGAATTTGATGGGGTGAGGATCTATCTTTTCACATAGGCAGTGTCATCATATCAAAGCCTTAAATAAGTAATTTATCAATACTTTTACTAACAAAGAATGGGCCCACGTCAATTAGATGACATTTTTTTTGTAGCTCTAATATCTTGGTCATTCTTAATGGTTTTTTTGTTTGTTTCATTTAGATCATTTATGGAAGTTTGAACTTTTTGGGTTTATTTTTGTTAAAAAACATGATCTTGTAAATGCTTCTGGTTTTTGTTTGATGTTTAATTGAACATCTTGTTAAAGCATGATTTGTTTAATATTATTTTATTGAATTAAGGGTTTCAATTAAAGTTAAAGAACTTTGTTGAGTAAAAATGCCTTATTTTTTTGTCATGCTCATTTGAGAATGATATGATATTATAATTAATATATGATTTCGATAATTATCTCTACATTCAATTTGATTTCCATAATAATAATTATTTTCTTTGTGTTTTTTATTATTGAATTTTTTTTTTTTGTGATATCATTAAAGAAAATTCACCTTTTAGAATCTATTATGGTTATTTTATATTTTCTTTAAAAATACTTATTGTTTGTTAATAAAGGAATGTTATGAAACCAGCTCAGGAAAATATAGAAAAGATAGATCAACGCCTTAGAATTCAGCCTCTTTGGGGGGGCAACCTACTTTACATTACATAAATGAGCAATTCTTGGATGATTCAAATGATAAAACCTCCTTTCTATATATAGGAGTCTAAGGAGTCACAATATAACCCAGCCGACCTAACAATAATAACATAAAACCACAAAAATAACAATAGAGGGATTCTATGGGGCACAGTAATAACAATATGGGCACAATAGGGGCACAACAATATTAATAAGGGGTACAAATACAATAGTAATGGGGTAATCACTAGTATTATAGGGACCGAACATGCCCCTCGCCTTCAAAAAGGTGTTGTCCTCAATGCTTGAGTAGTTCTATATGCTTATGTATAAAATTCTTATCCTCCCATGTGGAATCTTATGCAGATAAGTTCTTCCACTTGATAGGATACTCTGAAATTGATCGATTTCGTAGCTATCGAGTTCTTGTTTCCGTGACTGCTTCTGGTTCCAATATAATTTTTCCTTCCTCGTTAAGTTTTGGCAATATTGTTTGAACTAGGAGCTTATCGCCTATAACCTTCTTTAAACATGAAACATGGAAAACTGGGTGCAATCGAGAAGCTG
>APFE030351756.1:254110-288683 GCA_000404065.3 Pinus taeda
GTATGCTTCTTGGTTGCCATAATTTTGCTTTCCGTTTTTCTTGCTAACCTGAATGCCTTCTCTAATGAATCAGGTTCTGAAAGGCGAACATCATGTTGGATATTATCCTTAAAAGTCCCTATGAACACATCAATCCTATGCTCCTCTGGAATATTTTTTACCCTTATGTTCAATTTTTGGAACTCCTCAATGTGCTCCATTATTGAACCCTTTTGTTTAAGACTTATCATTTGGCTAAAAAAAGTGTTGCTTTTTGTATCCTCATAATGTGCTATCAATTCTTCCGTAAAAATTGCCCAAGTGATAAATTGTTTACGAGAGCAAGCCATTGATACCATACAAACTGATTTGGTTCCAAATATAAAGTTTCCATACGTACCTTTTGTGTGTTTTGCACATTATTGAGATCGAAAAATTGCTCCATCTGTAATATCCATGTTGCGGGATCCTTGCCATCAAACTTCCTCATATCGATTTTTGGAATATGGTGGGTCTTCGATCCAACATTGGAGTCTATGGAATCATGATTAACATTTCTTTTGTTCTCATCATGAGTTTCCTTTACTACCCTTTCACCCTTAGTGACCCTTTCTTGTAGCAACTTATTCATATTTATCTTCAATTCTTTCATGTCTGTCTTCAATCTATCTTCAGATCATCCATCTTAGCTTCCACGTCATTCATCTTAGCTTCTACACCTTTTTGTGCAAGTGACACTTGTTGCACTTGGTCTCGTAATTTTGATATATCATGTTGCATTTCTACCTCTTCTTCATGAGTCATGCTAGAGCTTTCAGGTCGCCTACTAGGTGTTTCCATTTTCTTTCTTCGATGGCATCAATTACTGATAATAATGCTTCACTATGCCCTTTGAATTCCTTTAAAATAATTTTTCAAACCAAGCTTAAGCAAACATTTAAAAAAATATACACACCTTTTTTCACTTTGTAGGATCTTGATATTTCCTCTGATGTATCTCTATAATTTCGGATCATCCAGTTCTAAAATTGCGACCTGTGGTAGCCCTCTGTGTCCTCTTTCTAATGACACTAGTCTGACCCCAAGTGGATTCTCCAATGAAGAGTTATGCCAAACCTCCCACAGTGACCTGATTATAGACTAATTCAGTAGAGTGAACTTGTACGATGTGTCGCGTGTCCCTGTTTTGACCTTTGGCTCTGAAAAATATATACAATAAACTACATTCCATCCTCTTTCTGTACCTTCTTACGAAATTTCAATCTGATGCTCAGAGAGAAAGTTATGATGATTTTCCCCAGGTCACCTGTTTTGAATGTAATTCAGGATTCTGCAAAAGGACGATCTTCCTCAGTTCATATCTCCGAAAATATAGGGCGAAAAGCTCTGAAATTCAGACCTGAGATTCAGTGCAATGTCTTCTCAAATGGATATTTTTTTTTTATCTTCTGAAACATCGCAGAAAAAGGTTATAGCGAAAATGCCACGATGACCTGTTTGGAGCAGCGAAACCCTAGAATCCAAAGCTCTGATACCAAATGTTATGAGACCAACTCAGGAAAGATAGAAAAGATAGATCAATGCCTTAGAATTCAGCCTCTTCGATGGGGCAACCTCCTTTACATTAAATAAATGAACAATTCTTGGATGATTCAAATGATACAACCTCCTTTCTATATATAGGAGTCTAAGGAGTCACAATATAACCGACCTAACAATAATAACATAAAGCCACAAAAATAACAATAGAGGGATTCTATGGGGCACAATAATAACAATATGGGGACAATAGGGGCACAACAATATTAATAAGGGGTACAAATACAATAGTAATGGGGTAATCTCTATTATTATAGGGACCCAACAAGGAAAATGAGCTCTGGTTAGTTAAGCGAAGAGAAAAATGGTATATGCATTAGGATCATATGTGCTCATCATTGGATACCTATTATCATGAGATTGACATTCATCTAACGCAATTATAATTTGATACCAATATAAAAAAAAGCATGACATCTAATTAGTTGAGAACAATAAACTATTTAATGTACTACCATTCTTGAAGTGAAAAATCCCTTGATGATGATTTTTTTGTGATATATTTTTCCAAGTAATGAACATGCAGAGACTATTGTTTACATTTGTGTTATATTTTTTAACTTAACAACTATATCTTCTTAATGAGCTCGTGTTATTACCTTTTTTTTCATCAGGTAGGAAATTAAGTTTCAATCCATATTTATCTTCCATTCATTCTTATTTTTCGTTTTGTGTGATTTCAAATAATTGTTTACCAACTCAACATTATTAGAGTTGTCATCTATAAAATAAAGTGTAAGAACAACTAGAATAGTTATGATCCAAAAGTAGGTGGAAAACCTATATATGATAAGGGAAAGCCATATTTTAAATTTGTTGGTTTATTTGAACCTGAAGAATATAAGAAGTATTTACCTTTTA
The DNA here is from genome assembly GCA_000404065.3 of Pinus taeda. Taxonomy (NCBI): domain Eukaryota; kingdom Viridiplantae; phylum Streptophyta; class Pinopsida; order Pinales; family Pinaceae; genus Pinus; species Pinus taeda. The sequence goes on from APFE030351756.1 coordinate 256,550, forward strand.
GAAAAAAATATGTATAAGAAAACAAAATAATTTGATGTAAATATTTGTGATTTTTACATAGCTATTCATAGACCTTATCTTCATGTGAAGCCTATAGAATATGAATTACATAGAGTACGACTGAGTTATCTATATTTGTCAAGGCCAAGTTTAAGAAAAATAATTTCTTTAACTCAACATCACATGCCTTTTGGGGTGCCTTTCCAACTAGCTTCCCCTTGGGATGTTATAATACCTTTCTGGTAAAGCATGATAAAAACATGCAAAATGGTTTTAAATAGTGTATAATAAGAACCTAGAGCAACATTTCCTGTGATTTTTCTTTTCCCAAACATGGAAAGTTAGTATATTATAATTTAGCTAAATAGTTTTCTTATTGTTATATATGTTTCTATACATTATCAGGAATCCACCAATATTTTACAATGTTTTCAAAATTTTTTAGAATATTAGGAAAGAATTCTAGTACTTTATAACGTAGTGAAAAAATCGCTAAAGGTTTAACAAAATTTTATAATTTAGTGAAAGAATTCGCCAAAAATATATATATATATATATATGAAAAAATAACCTATACAGTTTTCTCTATACCATGAGGATTCATCCATGTATTATACATATAAATTTTGGGGGGCTTCTTAAAATTTTCCCTGGTCGGTGAGATGAATTGTTGAAATAAGAAAAAATGGAGGACATCGAATAAGGTTACGACTGAGGGTATGGAAACATCAACAAGGTTGTGAATGGAACACTAAGAGATGAAGTAATGTGGTAGGGAGGAATCGTGATTGTATGCAGAGTCTGAAATTGTATGTAGTGGGAAAACATCTCTATACAACGATTTTGGCTAGAGGGTAAAATCACTTTGATACTACTGTAGCAGAAGACAAGTATGAAATTGTGTAGAAAAAATATTATTTTTTTGTTATTGACAAAAAAATTAATGGTTACATGCCCTCATGATGGTGTGCCTAAATAAGAATTGACTGGTCAGAAAGATTTGAATTGTCATGTCTAATGGCTTTTCCCTTCATAACTAGTAGTTTTTTATTAAATTTATTTAATTAATTACTTAATTTTTTATTTCTATTTTGTAAGCCAATATTCTATTAATGTCGGAAAAAGGAGTACATAGATTTCATCCCAAAACAGGTGGTCTCACCCCAACCGGGTTTTTTGACAAAAAATTCACCAGATGACAAAAATACAAATAAGTAGCTAAGGACATAATCCATAAACGGTTGGGTGAGAGGCACCCAAACATAGCTAAAACGTAAAAAACAAGAGAAATTATATTATTCATCTAATGTAATAGATGGAAGACATGATGAATATGTCCTTCATAGTGCGTCATCAATGCCTCCAGCCTTTCTACTTTCTCTATAAGTTGTTTTTGCCACTTCTAGACCATAAACAATATTTCACGTAGTTGAATTTGTAGGTAATGAAGCCACTCCAAAGAGGCCATCTCCACCACATTCTCCTCGCATCGAACTTTTTCTATACCATCCACCTTTCAATCGAACTAGCAATGAGAGCGTGACAGTTCTTCAGGCAGCAGTGCTCGAGATCCTGACCCTCCTTAGCCTTAGGTGTTGTTGACCAATGCTTCACCTTACCGCCATGGTTGTCATTGCCTTGCGAGTTTTCCCACGGTCATGCGATGCTTCACCTCTGCTCTCCCCTCACTTTCAACCTTTGAGGCCTCCTCTCACACCTACATTCCCTTTCTGCGCATGCCTAGCCGTTTTTCCCTCCCAACAAGAGCCTAGTCTATCACCCTTCAGAAGCAAGGGAAATAGGGGAGGAAGAGCATCCCCTTCGTGTCGGTGGTTTCGTAACTTCCCATGGTGGAGGCACGCCTTGAACAGGGACCAAACACCATACTTTCCACCCAAAACAACACTCCCTATAGATAGAAGACACGAGCAACACGACCCCAAATAACACGAATTCACCAAGATGGGTCCTTCTACCTATGAAGGACCACCGCCACTAAATAATCCTGACACCTCCACCTTCCAGAATAACACCAATTATGGAGCACCACGTAGGGATAGGGGAGTTGTTTCCGTCCTGAAATGAGCACAAAATTGACCACCACCTACCAAAATCGACAACGAGAAACCATAAGTGAACCCACCATGCCCCATCGCACTAGAAATAGCTATTAGAGCAGGGGCACGTGGGCTTCCTCCTTCGGCTGCAAGGTTTCCTTACCGATGATCTCCACCACCCTATAAGAATGAGGTAAAATAGGTTACCTCTAGACCACAAGGAGTTTTTCTTTTGCGCCCAATCTTTCCATTTTCCACTAATAACCAAGATTCACAGCCATAAGGACCAAACGAGCCCACTACCCTAGTATATTTCCACAACGAGTAACCACACTACGTTTCCAATGAGCATTGACCTTCAGTGCTTCCTACTCCTTTCCGGTAGCCACCATAACTCCCAACACCATATGAGAATGTAGAGACAAATGTCTGATGCATTCAACACGCATTTCCTTAACACGCTTCTGCCCACACACATAGGAACTAAATAATTGGTCACAGGAATTCCTGACATTAAGATGGTACCTCTCCCAGTGCATGCAAAGATGTGAAGGGATCAAGAGGCCCATCCCTCTAATTGTATCCACTTGTTCTCACACATGGGTGACGACCTCCATGTGCTTGCTTGTTCTCACCCCCATCGGGGAATTACTTAATATATTATTGTTTATTAACTAATTAGTTAACTATTTATTTATTTATTTATTCATGACAATTGACTCTAGTGGTCCTTTCCTTACTAACTTCAACACATGTTCTAAGGGATTGGCAATGAAGACATTTTACCATGGACCCATCTTCCTCATTGTTGGGTGCTTTGAACTAAGTAGGGAGAATCACAATTTTCTTTTTGGGGTTTTTATTTCTCATCTGCTCAACAACCACCCATTAATGAGTTTTTATATTAATATACTTGGTGGTTCAATTTAGTATATATATAATTGTTGTATTTAGGATATTGGGCCTTTTGAGTTGCTGCTATTCATGGTTGTCAATGGGATTCCCCATATCAACATGAGCATATTTATTATAAGGTTGTCAATATGTATCCTATACCCATTTTCCTTCTTCATGGCTTACCCTAAACTAACTTGGAAAATTCCTCGTAACTATAAGACTTGGTAGGATCTCATGTGCTCCACTATGTGTTTTTTAGACATAGTTGAGATTTGTAAATATTCCACTATTCTATCCTCAATTTCAATTCCTTAAACTTGATTGCCTTGATTCCACCATTATCAAGACATTGATTTGAGCTTTCCTCCTCCTAGCTTATTTCAGATCTTCAAAGCCCGAGTCTTCTTCAAGGGGGTTTCTCAAGTTCTTTCTTTCCACCCTCCATGGGAAGATACAACATTAATTTCTATGTATCTAGATCAATTATTGGCATGATGCTTATATGTTGGACCTAACTCCCTTTTTCCTAGCCATATGTATGTAGGACTATTCATCTCATTGTATTGTACCCTAACACCTCTTACATATTGTACTATATTAGGAGCTCATGTTTTCACTTTCCTGGTCAATTTATTGTTATGAGATATCTTGACAAGTATGGGTATGCCTACCTACCTCATCCTTATTGATGTCTTATACACATGCCACATTTTGACATTGTTGTTGACAAGTGATTCTCCATTTACTCCTCTATGCATAATCCGTTTTCTTATGCATAATCCGTTTTCTTATGCATAATATTCTCCCTTATTGGTCCTTCCTGAGCTTGGAAAAATAAAATGTTATATGTTACAATCATATTACTTCTCCTAACTTCACAAATCAATGAGAAATTCATTATCATCTAAAAATTGCTCAGTTAGGACATTTCCATGAGTGTTGTCAAAATATAACATTATGAACATGTTTTTCCTCCATTTCACATCAATCTCTAGCTCCTGTAGATCTTTAATACTTGTTGGAATAAATCAATTTCTTAACCTAACAAAAGAACACATGTATTACCCCTAAACATTATGCTACTAACACTGAACTAGTCTATAATCAGATTACCATGGGAGATTTGGCATAACTCTTCCTTGGAGAATTCAATCTTGATTAGACTTGCGGGGTTAGAAATAGGACTCAAAGGAATACTGCAGGATGAGATTTCAGATACTAAAGATCTGCAGTTACAGAGATACAACAAATTCAATATCGAGCTCTTAAAAAGTGAAAAAACATGTGTAGTTTTCTTTCAAATTTTGCATAAGATTGGTTTGAAAAACTAGTTTGAAGGATTCAAAGGAAATAGTGAAGAATTATTAGCATTAATTAATGCCCGGAAGAAAGAAAATGGAAACACCTAGTAAGCAGCCTGAAAGCTTTAGCATGACTCGTGAAGAAGAGGAAGAAATACAACATGATATATCAAAATTACAAGACGAAGTACAACAAATTTCGCTCTCACTAAAGGTAAATGAAGCCAAATGAATGGTGTGGAAGCTAATATGAATGGCATGCAAGTTAATATGGATGGCATGGAAGTTAAGATGAATGGAATGGATGCTAAGATGAATGGCATGGATGATAGGATGGAAAAATTGAAGATAAATTTGAATAAGTTGCTACAAGAAATGGTCACTAATGGTGAAAGGGTACTAAAGGAAACTCATGATGAGAACAAAAGAAATGTTAATCATAATTTCATAGACTCTCATGTTGGATTGAAAACCCACCATGTTCCAAAAATCAATATGAGGAAGTTTGATGGCAAGGATCCCCGAACATGGATACTATAGATGGAGCAATATTTCGATCTCCATAATGTGAAAAACACACAAAAGGTACATATTGCAACTTTATATTTGGAACCAAATCAGTTTGTATGGTATCGATGGCTTTGCTCTTGTAAACCAATTGTCACTTGGGAAATTTTTACGGAATAAATGATAGCACGTTATGAGGATACAAAAAGAAACACCTTTTTTAGCCAATTGATAAATATCAAATAAAAGGATTCAATGATGGAGCACATTGAGGACTTCCAAAAATTGAACATAATGGTAAAATATATTCCAGAGGAGCATAGGATTGATGTGTTCGTAGGGATTTTAAAGTTTAATATCCAACATGAGGTTCGCCTTTACGAACCTGATTCATTGGAGAAGGCATTCATGCTAGAAAGAAGAATGGAAAGAAAAATTATGGCAACTAGGAAGCCTACCACTCACAACTATAAAGATGGAAGTGTTGTTGCCCCTAGCCTTCCACAACCTACAAGGGTTGACCCACAAAAATTGAAGAAAAAGAGATAAAATGGATTTTATAGTTGTTTATAGCAATACACTAAAGGTCATAATGTACTGAGAACAAATTATTCTACATAGATTGTGAGGAGGAGGAAGAAAATGAACAAGAAATGCAAAGAAGAGGATGTATTCCAAAACAAACCTAGGAAAAAGAAATTGAATCCGACCATATCTTGTATTGCATTGTTTGAATTACCACTCCTCAAACTATCAGGATAGAAGGACATATCAGAAGAAAAGTTAATAGTGGTGATTGATTCAGGAAGTACCATAATTTATTCATTATAAGATAGCAAGGATTAAATGCTCCTATATCCAGGCACCAGAGTGTCAAGTGATGGTTGCAAGTGGAGGAACATAAATTTTATTGGGAAGTGCCTTAAATCAAGCTATCCATGGGAGAAATGTCTTGAATATCCAGTGCTTTCCCATTTCAATGGTGGTGTTGATGTTGTACTAGGAGTCTAATGGCTACAATCCTTGGGTACAATAGCTTTTAATTTTCAAGAACTTTTCATGAAATTTTGTGTGGAGGTAAAGGAAGTTGAATTAAGGGGAGAGGTAATCAACTCTAATGGTATGAAAAAGCTTCTAAATAAGGAACAACGAGGTGTAATTGCACAATTATGTTTGCTAGAGGTTCCCACATCGAAATCATCTATTTCTCCAGATCTCCAAAAAGTCATGGACAGTCATTTCAAGGTATTTGAGACTCCCAAAGGTCTCTCACCTATTCGTGATCATGATCATGCTATTCATTTGATTCAAGTGTTCCTCCAAACATCAGGCCCTGCAAATATTCCTATGCCCAAAAGAGTGAAATTGAATGTATGGTTGCAGAAATGCTAGAGGCTGGTATAATTCAACCTAGTCAAAGTTCTTTCTACGCTCCAGTAGTGTTGGTACACAATAAGGATGGATCATGGCGCATGTGTCTGAATTATAGGGAGCTCAACAAGCTCACTATTATAGATAAATTTCCCATTCCTGTCATTGATGAATTATTGGATGAATTGCATGGATCAATTTACTTCACCAAGTTGGATCTTTGTTCAAGATATCATCAAATCAGAATAAAGATTGAAGACATTCCAAAAACAACATTTAGAACTCATGAGGGTCATTATGAATTTTTGGTCATGCCTTTTGGCCTTACCAATGCACCTTCTACATTTCAAGGTTTGATGAATTCCATTTTCAAACCCTTCCTTAGAAAATTTGTGTTAGTATTTTTTGATGATATACTAATCTACAACAAGTCTTGGAAGGATGATGTTAAACATGTTGAGAGAGTGCTCAAACTATTGGAGGAGAAACAATTATATGCAAAAATCTCCAAATGTTTCTTTCGAGTAGAAGAGGTGGAATATCTGGGTCATATTGTATCTCATGTAGGTGTTAAGGTAGACCCTAGAAAAATTAAATCCATTAAGAAATGGAAAATCCCCACATCCATAAAGCATATGCAGGGATTTCTCGGGTTGACAGGGTATTATTGCAGGTTTGTTAATAATTATGGGAGAATAGCAGCACCTATAATAACGTTATTGAAGAAAGATGCATTTTCATGGACTCCAGAAGCAATAAAGGCCTTCGAACATCTTAAAGAGACAATGTGTCAAGCACTGGTCTTAGCTATGCTGGACTTCACAAAATCCTTTATTGTGGAATGTGATGCTTTAGGAAATGGAATTAATGTTGTTTTAATCCAATATGAAAGACCCATTACTGTCGAAATTCGTCCAATCAAGGGAAAGTATTTACACAAAGCTATTTATGAGAAGGAAACATTGGCAATACTACATGCACTTAAGAAATGACGACCTTACCTAATGGGAAGATACTTCAAGGTAAAAATGATCATGATAGTCTTAAATACCTTTTAGAATAAATATTATCCTCTGAAGAGCAACAAAAATGGGTCACAAAGATGTTCAGTTATGACTTTGAAATCATCTACAAAAAAGGGAAGCAAAATGTTGTGGCAGATGCACTCTCAAGAAAGGATGAGGATGTGGAAGCATTGTTGTGCTCCATTTCTAAACCAGATTGGATAAACGAAGTAAGGGAGGAATGGAAGAATGATGAAGAAGTGTGGGCACTCATTCAAAAGCTACAACAAGACCCAGTACATCTTATACATTTAGTTGGAAAAATGATTCGTTATGGTACAAAGATCGTTTATACCTATGTAATAATTCCCAACTCAAACATAAGATTCTTATGGAATTGCACACTTCTCCCTTAGGAGGGCACTCATGATTTTTAAAAACTTACCAGATGGTTAAGAAGGATTTTTTTTGGGATGGCCTTAAATCAGATATTCAAAAGTTTGTGGTGGAATGTTTGGTTTTCCAGCAAAATAAAGTTAAATAATTAAGACCCTGGGTCTATTACAACTTGTATCCATTGCAAGCCAATGTTGGGAGGAGGTTTCAATGGATTTTATCACAGGTTTACCCAAGTCCGAAGGAAAGAGTGTCAACATGGTGGTAGTTGATAGACTTAACAAGTATGCACACTTTTGTGCATTATCACATCCATTTAAAGCTAGTACAGTTTCTACTACATTTATGGAAACAATTGAAAAGCTACATGGAAACCCTAAGATTATTGTAAGCAACAGAGATCCCATTTTCAATGGAAATTTTTGGACAAAATTATTTTCTTGTCTCGGTACTTAGTTAGCTCATAGCTCATCTTATCATCCTCAAATTTGATGGTTAAACTGACATAGTAAACAAATGTTTGGAAGGATATCTTTTTTGCTTTGTATCCAATAAACAAACATTATGGGTCAAATGGTTGCCTCTGGCTGAATGGAGGTATAACACTTCCTTCCATACTGCAGCAAAAATGACTCCATTTATGACACTTTATGGATTTCCTCCACCATCTATCACATCATATTTAAGAGAAAATTCTAAGGTTCAAGCAATGGAACATCACAACAAGTATCAACAACAAGTTCTCCAACTCTTAAAGGATAACTTCATTATCGTAGCAAAAGAAGTTTTGATGTACATGACTGGGTATTCCTGCGGCTACAACCATATAAACAAATGTCCCTCAAGCAAGCTAAAAAGGATAATAAATTATCACCAAAGTATTATGGTCCATACAAGGTGTTGCAAAATATTGGTACTATGGCATACAAATTGAAGCTTTCTGTAGCTTCCCGAGTGCACCCAGTTTTCCATGTTTCATGTTTAAATAAGGTTATAGATGACAAGCTCCTAGTTCAAACAATATTGCGAGAACTTGACAAAGAAGGAAAAATCATATTGGAATCAAAGTAGTCATAGAAACAAGAACTTGATAGCTATGAAATCGTTCAATTTCGGAGTATCTCATCAAGTGGAAGAACTTATCCATTGAAGATTCCACATGGGAGGATGATATTTTTATACAAAAGAATGCAGAACTACTCAAGTGTTGAGGACAACGATTTTTCGGAAGGAGAGGGGCATGTTAGGCCCCTATAATACTAGTGATTCCCCCATTACTATTGTCATTGTATCCCTTATTGTTATTATTGTGCCCCTATTGTCTTCATATTGTTATTAGTATGCCCTATAGAAACCCATTATTGTTATTTTTGTGTCTTTCTGTTATTACTGCTATGTCGATTTGATTATATTGTGATCCCTTAGACTCCTATATATAGAAGGGAGGTTTAGTAATTTGTATCATCCAAGAGTTGTTCATTTGTGTAATGTAAAAGAGGTTTCACCCTTGAAGTGGCTGAATTCTAAGGTATTGATCTATCTTTTCTATCTTTTTGTGAGCTAGTTTCCTAACCTTATGCTACTAGTGAAGAAAGTGTCATGAAAACTACACATCTCTAGGAAACACAGAATTTTCATTGTTTCCTACCCCAAATTGCTAGTCTTAACATATGTTCATCACTAATAACTATTTTAACTGTAGTGTCAAAAATATCTGCCCATTATTTTATTTAATAAATAAAATCAATCCATCCCATTATTTCATTTAATAAATAAAATCAATCCATGCTTCGTAATAAAGTGATGATATCAAAATCACTCCAATAATTTTGGAAAAAAAATCCATCCATCTATAGTCAAGTTATGCTATCAAAATCTATCAAAATCACTCCAATAATTTTGGAAAAAAAATCCATCCATCTATAGTCAAGTTATAGTCAAGTTATGCTATCAAAATCACTCCAACAATTTTTGAGGTTTATTTCCTCTTGATAGTGCCCAAGACCGGGGAGGAGGTGACTTCCTTTTGTCTTCTAAATTTTATTAGAAAAATTCTTTAAAAGATTTTGAAAAATATTAAATTTATTTTTGCATTTAAGAATTCAGTAAAATGCAAACAGTGAAACATTATATCTTACTCAAAATCATGTCGTCGTTTCATTAGATTCGGCACATTACACTACGTCGATTGCGAATCGGTGTCGTCTCTGTCCGAAGGAAGTATTTGAATTCATATAGAACCTTCTCGCACCATCACAATCAACAACAATATTACGTAAGTGTGACGAAGTATCACGTGATTGAGGATGGATCGGTACTCGAGGATAGATCACGTGGTTCCACAAATTTGGTCATTTATTAGTCTCATCTCTCTCCTGCAAAATCTCTTGCCTCCACAGTTGCTACAATGGCTGGAACGACGGATTTTCCGTTTTCGGGGACTTAACGATAACTATCACGAAATAGAGATTCCACAATACATTGGGAATGATGGAGTCAGCGCAAATGAGTTCTACCAAGATGTGGAACTCTACTTAGCCACCCTCGACGCCACTGAGGGCGCCGAGAGACTCACAGTATTTCGCCCCACAGAAACGAACAGCCCGGAAATTGTTCCGCCGGAAATTGTTCCGGCTTCTGGGGAGACGATACAGGAATCTTTCAACGGAGCAACAGTTTGGTGGTGTAACCATGTTCAACAAATTGCTAGTGCTAGTGAAGATCCGGATATTAGTTGGCGCTGCTTTTCCCTAAAAATAGAGAGGCGAAACAAACGCTTAGTGTGGGCCTACTTTGATCATATTGCTAAACGTGCAGCTGAAATCAGGAAAGAGAGCAGCGGCATAACTATCCATACCAACTCTGGAGGGTATGAATGGACCGGCGTTCTGTTCAAGCATCCATCCACTTTCGATTCTCTTGCCCTGGATTCGACTATGAAGGACAAAATCATAAAGGATCTCGATTTTTTCAAGAAAGGGAAGGAGTTTCACGACAGAGTGGGCCGTGCATGGAGGCGAGGGTACTTTCTGTACGGACCTCCTGGAACAGGGAAATCTAGTCTCGTGGCCGCGATAGCTAACTATATGAAGTACGATGTGTACGATCTGGAGCTCACGAAGGTTAAGGACAATTTTGATCTTCTTATGTTGCTCATGAAAATCAAGAACGCATCCATCATTGTTATTGAAGACATCGATTGCTCACTCGACCTAAAGGACAGGCTTTCCAAGCCTCCGAGTCGCGTTGAAGATGAGAGCGGAGGTCGTGTAACTCTTTCTGGAGTCCTTAACTTCACGGATGGATTGTGGTCCTGCTGTGGCGAGGAACGAATTATCATCTTCACAACAAACCACAAGGATAGGCTTGACCCTGCAATGTTAAGATCCGGCAGGATGGACCTGCACATACTCCTCTCTTTCTGCAGTTTCTCTCAATTCAAATCTCTTGCCTTTAATTATTTGCAGATTGAAGACCATCCACTATTTTGCGCTGTGGAGGAGAGCATGAGGGATACTGGAGCCGAAATGACTCCTGCAGAAATATCCGAAATTCTGATAAGTCATTTGGAGGACCCTCTCAAAGCCTTGAATGCAGTTGTTTCCGCACTCAATGATCGTAAGTCGAAATCTGTGACAGATTGTAAAGATCATAAAGAAACAGAAGAAACAACAGAGATAACTGAAGATTGAGTGAGTCCAGGAAGAAAGAAGAGCACGCAGACGAAGGCGAAACGTTCTTCAAAATCCATGAATGAGATGGATTGTTTTAAAAAGGTCTAAGAAGATTCTGGGACATTAAGTATAAGAATATTGATTAGCATATTCTCTGTTGAATAATGATTTTTTTTTATTTGATCTCTATGCAATTAAGATTATAATTTAATGTTAGTATTAATATTATAATCTAAGGCTAGCATTAATATTATATAGATTTATTTTAATCATAAATTTAATAGGAATATGAATGGTGAATATGAATGGTGAAAAATCAAATTTCTTTAAAGTTAAAAAGATAATGTTTAATTTTTTATTATTTAAATTGTATTTTTTAATGTTATAGAGATTATATAACATTTGAAAGAGTAATTTCGGGTTATATCACATGTAAACAGACATTTGTCGGCTTTTTTCGAATTAATCAGTATGGTTCATCGTCATAACAAAAATAACATGTGAGTCATTTTATTAATACACATTATAATTGTTTCTTTTAATATTAATTCAGATTAAAATATTTTTATTATAATTTATATTGATATTTTATTTTATAAAATATTTAAATTTTAAATTTTAAATTTTTTTATATTTATAGATATATAAAGTTGATATTAAATATTAAAATAATTTTGAAAATAATAAAGCTTAAACATCCTATTCAAATAAGTTTTTTACTTTTAAATTACTTTACATCAAATTATATAAATTCATATAAAAAACTAATTAAATATACAATATTTATATATATATTTATTATAACTAAATTACTTTTCTATTTAAAAATATTTTTATTTTTAATTTTATACCCTCAACATTAATATTAATACTAATACTAATATGAATACTATTATTAATTTTAGTAATCTTATTATATATAAAATTAATATTTTTAACCCAACAAATTTTATTAATAATATTAGTAATAAATCCTAATGTTGATAGTAGTTAGTTTCCTATTTTCCCTATTCAAATCCACCCGAAATAAGATATCTTCAAAGTTATTTTCAAAATTATAAAAAGTATCTATTATTCACATAATTGCCTCGTAAAAGTGTGTATGTAGAAGTTTAATTGAGAATGCTGACCATCCCAAGATTAATTTGATTCAAAATTCTGCTTAGGTGATTTTATTTGTAATACTTCTATTACAAACATACATAAATTCAAAGAGAATGTTTACGACAACTTCGAAAAATGTTAATAGGACTACGAGATAAAAATTCATAAAATATTTTTGAATTTAATGGATATTAATATATAAATTTTCATGAAAATATAATTGTATTTGAGAATGAAAATTTAAAATTCACATAAAGAAATGTTAATTTAAAAAAATAAAAATATTTTAATTATTTTCAAAATTATTTAGTGGTAGCTTAAGTGTTTATAAAAGAAAGCTACAAAAATTCTTTTATTAGATCTGTTTGTGTGCACCAATTTTAATTAAATTTTTCTTTATAGGATACAAGAATTTGTTTTTCTTTCCTGGAAAAAACTTAGTAGAGACCAATTCTCACTAGTTTGTAGGCACCAACGTAGGGGAGATACAAATCCCCTTAATTTGGAAGCATCAACTTGTAGAAGACACCGATCTCCCTTGGATCTACTCATTAAATCTATTTTTCCTCACATATCTCCATGTCATCACAATTTAGATTGGCTTCATATTCACCTTCTTTAAATCTTTCTTATATTGATATTTGATCCAATTTTATCTTTTACAAAATATCTTCTTCTCCCTCTTTAATTTTCTTTGAATAACAAATATTTACTAGCTCTTCATAATTACTTGAATAATTCAAATTTGCACTTAATTACTATTGCAATGAATCCATATAAAAATCCCTTAAACTTGTTTAAATAGTCATACTTTGTAGTGGATGCAAACCCTATCTCCGTTGTGAATCTCTTCTTAAATCTCTTCTTCTTTCGCCTAGACATAGTCTCAACCAATGCACTCACATGCACTTCTAAAACTCTTTATTTGGACACTACATATGGACTATTTTTTGTAATTCTATGATGCTCCTCTATATTCCATCTCTAACACATATTCTTACTTAGATAAGATCTCACTACACCTCTTCTTATATTTTGAATTTGTGCATATTTCATGTTTAGGGATGATTACGAATACTTATTATTGTTAATATTCATAAGTGGCATAAGAAATATTTTACCTCCTTTACCTTACCCATGCATTTATTCTCCTTCAACAACCCTCATCATGACTAGGTGTTGTGACGTGTTGTAGCTACTGCAAGACCCTCCAAAATTTTGTCTTGCACTCAAATTTTAGAGCTTTCCTTGGTATTTTCCTTAATTTTTGCAAAAAATCAAGCTCATCCCATCAACTTTCTTGAAGTTGTTTGGCTCCCTTTGCTTGTTGGATTGCTTGTCGCCTTTTCACATGTTTGTTTGTTATGTAATGTTTGTGAAGCTTTTTCTGGTGGTTTTGAATGTCATTTTTTGTGTAAATGACTTATCCTAACCATGTAAACATATATCAAACTCATAAAAAAAGTCTTAAACGTTGTCATAGAAGTGTTGCCACAGAGGTCCCAAAGTACATCTTAAGTGTCGCATTTGTCGCATCTTATCATGAGACAGTCACACAGAGGGAATGCTTTGTTTTTTTATTTTGATGATCTATGTTGTGTCATCAAACTTTGTTAAGTGTGTGATCATGAGTCAAGTTTATCATGAGTCCAACTCACTTCCCACACTTAGCCATTTTTGAAAAATCTTCCCAACCTAGCAACTTAGCTTCACTAGCCTTGACTAATCTACACATTGCGTAGTCTCAACCCTCATTGATGTGACCCAGCAACCTTCATCAACCCCCAAAATTGAACAGTTTTTCAAATCATTCTGCTTTGAATTGTGCACTCTGCACTTTCAGTCCTCTAGTTTTTCCCTTGCCTACTCGAACCCAGCAATATGTAGAGAGCCTAACATCCCTTGGTTTCCAGAACTATGTAGATGTTTCCTCTAGTGTCCTTCCCTCAATCAGAGCTCACTATCCCCAAAAAATTCTCAATGTCTTCGTTCAGTCATCTCTGATGCCCATTCCCCCTTGCCTCTCAAAACTATCTAGAAATTTCCTCCTAAGGCCTCATCCTACAGAAGGCACTTCCTGATTGAAATGCACAATCTTGACCCTCAGCGGGCACTATGAAATTTTTCTCCTCGATGAGGAATATGTAGAAAAATTCCTCAGTCAAGCCTTAGTTGTGCTTTACGTAGTCTCAGTGATCAATCACTCTCCCTGTCAGCTAGACCTATGCAATGTGCAGTTACTAAGTCCTTCCTCCCTATCTGTGACTTTTCTTGGGCTCAATTCATGAATAACATGCATCATCTTATACTAGGGAGTTTTTGGATTGATGTCACCACATCATGAGTGAATTTTAGGAGAAGGCACACTATCAATTCATGGAAAGATGATGAAGAAGGAGGAGGGAAGCATGCCTAATGACTCACTTTTATATGGAATTATGAGTGGACCTATGAAGAGAAAGAAAAGGAACACAAGTTTGGAACCACCTCTTAAGTTTCAAGATCATTGAAGACCTCACATCATTAAGCTACGTGGAGGAGAAGAGAAAACATATCCAAGAAAAAATATATTACTCATCAACAACAAGAGCTTGACATTGCCACATCATCAAGCTAGTCCATGTCAGCAGTGTCATGTCAAGTCATGTCAAGTCGTGTCATGAATTGTCATATTCCACATCACTAGTGTGGATCATGTATATTGTGATAAAATGTATTGGAAACTAGAAGTTGAAATGACACACATGAATATGAAGAGTCATGTAAGTTGAAAAGGCGTAGAAATTGAATAGTCATGAGAGTAGTAAAGGAGTCATAAGGGGGAAGAATGATCCCTTGGTTATATATACCCTCCTTATATGAGAAAATGAATTTACACCTTGGATCCTCCTGTAAGGCATTCGAGAGATCAACTAGTACTTTGAAGAGCAAGGGGTGGCTCTAACTTTCTACTACTGGGGCTAGTGATTTAAAATGTAAATATGTATCTTGGAACTTTTGCTTAATAACATGACCCTTTTCAGGCTAACACATTCTTCATGCATGAAATATGAATGTTTGTAAGACTATTTAATGGACATTTATATTTCATGTTTTCTTTCACATGTACTAAGATAGTTGAATTGTTTGAGTTATTTTATTTCTTATCTTGTTGAAAATGCGTTGTAATGAATTTTATCACTATATCATCCTTGTGGACTATTCCACTAGATAGTAGACATATTTTTCCTTGTTTATTGGTTATAACGACTATTGCATACAATGTGGACTATTCCACTGGATGCTAGTTGGATCTTCCCTTGTTTCATGGTTATAATGACTGTCACATCTATTGTGGATTATTTTGCTAGATGTTGGATGTGGCCCTTCTGGTTCATGTGTCTCTTCCTGGGTGGTACCATTACCTCTCACTTAGAGGCTCACTTTTCTCTCCCCCTTTATAGTAGAAGAATGTTGACACAGTTCAATTGCACAGTCACCAGACACACTCCCCTTGCTTTTCAAAGAGACCATTACATCTCTCCCTTGTGGTGTCAGTTAGGGTCAAGGAAAATCTTTAAGGATTTGGAAACTAGGCCTTTATACTATGTGGGAATCCTACACCAAATTATATGATGTCTAATTAGGACTTCATATCGGGGAGACCCCCTAAATGTTGGCGGGTCCAACACCATCAACATTTCTGGTGCTAGAAGGAGGGAAACCAATATTTTATGGTTGATAGACCCACCAACCCCACTAATCTGTCTTCTGGTCAAGGCAACAATGTTCACTCTGTCTCTACTACTCGTACTTATGATTGTGGTAACTCTTCCCATTCCATTCCTAAACGTGAAATATTATATGATCAACTTCATTCCATGTACCCCATCACCTGTTAGTTTGAAAAAGTTGTTGGATTGATTATGGGGGTAATGAGTCTTCCATACTCATTGAAGAAGTGGTCAACCACGCTTGAATAAATAGCAAATATTGTGGAAAGGAAAGAAGAGCCTCCACTCTTTCAAGGAGGTAGCAAAGGCAACCCATTACTCTTGGTTTCAACTTTTGGCAGAACAGGCCAAGAGAAAGAGGAAGAAGAGGAAGCATCAGATTCAGAAAAGGAAGAGGAGGACAATGAAGAGGAAGACATGGAAGAGAAAAATCTAGATTGGATGACTGATGGACCACTAGTACTTATTTATGTCCTGCACAAGATGTCGAGGCACGCAGAAAAGTTCTTAATGAAGTATCACCCTGACAAGACAGTGAAGGTTGAATATCACATAGAGAACTTTTACCTACATCTACAAACACTTGAGGTATGTCACGATGATGTTGCATGCTGAATTTTTCCATGTGCCTTGGATGGCAGAGAAGTTGTATGTACAAAAACCTCCCTCCAAAATCCATTGAGAATTAGAGGGGATTCAAAACGATCCTTCTTAAAAAAAATTGATGAAGACAAGAACCTTGCCATGTTATTAAAGGAGTTGGGTAATCTAAAGATGGAGCAACAAGAAAAGTTTGAATATTTCCACCAGAGTTTTAATCCCATCTTGAAAAAATTTCTAACACACAAAATCTCATGACTCCATCACCATATATTACTACACTTATGCCTCTCCAACCAATATTGTGTAGTTTGTAAAGAAAAATGTGAGACATACATTGACAGAAAAATACGAAGAGGAAAGCTTCGTTTAGAAGGAATCACACGCTATTGGAATCATCAAAGATGAAGAATCAATAAAGGACTCCAAGGACATAGGTAAGAGGCCTCAAGCCTCCCTGAGAAAGGCTAACAAGAAAGAACCAAATGACAAGCGAGACTACTATGAGAATTAATGCCCACAAGTTCATGCTCAAAAGGAATTCAACTTTGAGCAGTAGCAACAACTAGCTAGAAAAATCTGTGGAGATTTCCAAATGTTGTCTTGAATATCAAAAAAGTTGGCATGGGTTCATATTGCATGTTCCATAATGATAATAATTCGGAGAAGATGTGCCCACAATGGAACCAGCTCATGAGAAGAATGGTTGTGCATTTTGTTGACTCAGTCATGGTTGAGGAGTAGAGTGAGCCTGATGAATAGAAGGAAGAAGTTGTTGTAGTTGATGAAGCTCCAAGCATTGGGCATGTAATAAACATGTATCATTACATTCTCACAACCTAAAAGAGTATTGTTGATAAGCATCCTCCAAGTGATGGTCCGACCTAGAAACGGAGAAGCTAATATAACTTAAGAAGCCAAGCACCAACCACTGTGATTGAGGTGCCAAAGCAAAATTTCAAAGAAAATATGTTAAGAAAACTCAATCCTCTGCCTAACTCAATGTAGAAGAGTTAGAGAAAATCTGGGGAATAAGTATCCACAATAGGTGTTTCAGACAATAGTAAGGAAAAAACCACCCTCTAGAAATCATAAGCCAAGTTCCATCCCCAAACACCTCCATTAGTCTACCAACAATGGATTACAACATTGTAGACAATATGAAGAAGGTTTGTCCAAACATTTTCATGTTCAAAATTAGAGAGATCATGAGCTAATGGGACATCCTTGTATGGGCACTTGGGAAAACCTCTTAAGGTAATGTCACCTCTTTGGAAAAGGGATCTATTAAATCTCCTGACACTCTCACATCTATACTCAATGTACTCACGATGGAGGTAAACATACATTGCCTACTATTCTTGTTAACATTTGAAATATTGAATTTCAATGTACGTAATTACTTTGTTGATTTAGGCGCATTGTTCAATGTCATGCCACTATTTATGGCCAAGAAGATCAAGTGTGAAAATATAGATGTACATATCATTCAACAACAATTAGATTTAGGTAGAGTAAGAGAGATACATGAAGCACACATTGACTCCCTTGAATTGAAATAAATAGCTAATGGCTTTCGCAGAACTACTATTTGGCAATTATTTTATGGGAACACAATTAGGGTATTATCTTGTAGAGCCATCCCTAGTTCGACTAGACACATAATTGTATCTCCTTCCATGTCCAATTGGCAATAATGAACTCTATATAGTTATTATTAGTAGTATTAATACTAGTGCAGTTAGAATTCCCTGTACATATGATATGTGGAATATGTACATCTATTCCTCCAAGACACGAAAGGCTCTGGAGCTGGTTGTGCTTTAATAGACCCACTATAGAGAAAACATCTAATCTCTAGTCGCTTGGAATTTGAGTGCACGAATAACACTGCAAAATATGAAGCACCCGTCTTGGGCTTACAAAAATCCATCAACCTCAATGTTGCCAATATAAAAGAGGCAAGTGACTTTGAAACCGTGGTGCGTTAGGTACATAACACTATACATTATGTCACCTCATCAAAAAATTATCAAGAATAGGTATGGTTACTCATCTCTCACTTCCAAGCTTTTAATATTATTTTAGTTCCAATGATGTGTAATGCAGCAACAAATGCCTTCACAAATGCTGTTTCTAGGATGATACCCTTATGGGACAAATTTCTTGTTAAAATTTTGTACAAACATTTTGTCTTGGATAATATCACTAACTTACACATTTTTTATGATGACCAATAGGTATTGTATATTATGGAAAACATTCATGTATTCAAGGATGCAACGATCGATGAGGACGAGCATGAAAAGGAACTGCAGGGTGTAGCCAATGCAAGTAAAAGAAACCTCATCTATAAGGGTGTTGTTTCATTTGAGAATTTTTATGATCTACAGAACTGCTTTCAAGGGCTTGTTAATGCCAAGACTCACAGTTCCACTCTGTCTAATGAGAAAATAAACTTGGGGTCTAAGAAATATTTGAAGTATGTTAATCTCAGTACTTGATGTACACCACAAGAGAGGAAATTATTCATTCCCTTGTTCAAGAAGTACTATGATCTCCTCACATGGATGTAAAATGAACTCAAGACATATGACATGTGAATCATCTAGCATGTAATACCGATCAAGGAAGGGGCCAAGCCATTTCAACAGAAACTGAGGAAAGTGCATCCAATGCTTCAACCCCTCATTCAAAAGGAGTTAAGAAGACTATTGGATGCTTAGATTGTTTACAAGATGTGAAATTCAATGTGGGTATGAAATTTGGATCCTGTGAGAAGGAAGATTGGGGAGATCCACCTGTATGTAGATTTTCAAAATCTTAACTTCTCCTTGTACAAGGATAATTACCCCGTGCTATCCATGGAGAAAATAATGCAAAAAATATTATAGGTTGATAATGTTTTCTTTTCTGGATGGATTCTCAGGTTACAACTAGGTTCTATTAGCAGAGCCTGATAGATTGAAAACTACTTTCAAGATGAAGTGGGGCATGTTCACATTTCTATGAATGTTGTTTGGGCTAGTCAATGTTGGTGCAACATTCCAACGTAGTATGGAATCATCTTTCATAGGCTTATTGGACAGATTGTAAAGGTATACCTTGATGATGTGATAGTATTCTTCAAATAGAGGTCAGAGAACCTACACCATCTGAAGAAGATTTTCGAGCGGTTTCATAAATATGGGATATCCTTGAATCCCAATAAGAGTATAATTGTAGTGTTTGAATGTAAGCTCTTGGGACATACCATTGCTAAAAGTAGGATAAAGGTAGACCCAGACAGAATCAGGACCATCATGTAGATTCCCTGTCCAGTAAACAAGAAAGCCATGCAAGCTTTCTTAGCAAAGATCAACTTCCGCCATAAGCTCGTCCCCGACTATGCCCAGATTATTAAACCAACATAGGAGACAATAAAGAAGGACACAATCTATAAATGGAATAAGAGGGAAAAAAAACATGTTTTCCCGTATTAAACAAGCTATAGAAGGAGCACCCATGTTGCACAACCCCGACTTCGGTAAAGACTTATTTCTCTACGCTTTTTCTTCTAACACATCTATTGTTGTTGTGTTAACTCAAAAGGATGAGTTCAAAAAGGAGCAACCTATCTCCTTCATGAGTGAAAGTCTGTAAGGACCAGAGATCAACTACACCACCATTGATAAATAGGCTTATGCAGTGTGCAAGGTAGTAAAGCACTTCATACCCTATCTATTAAAGAACCATTGTGTTATCTTTGTTATGCACCTAGCAGTCATATCACTGCTTGTTCATTAAGACATAGGTGAAAAGAGGGTGAATTGGATTACCAGATTACAAGAGTATGATCTAGAAATAAATCCAGTTCACTCCATTAAAGGTCATGGTCTTTTCCAGTTAGTAGCAAAGGAAGTAAACAAAAAAGAGAAAGAAGAGGAGCTCACAGGATGGGAGTAAGAAATTAAAATGTATAATGTTGAGTGAGCCACCCCCACTATGTACATAGACTCTTGGTACACAGATGTTTGCCAATACCTCAAAAATTTCATCGTGCCCTCTCACATCTCTTCATGGTAGAAGAGGTCACTCCAACTCAAATCATTTCCATATTATTTCATGCATGGGGTATTGCTCAGGAAGCACGACAATGGAGTATTTCTTCGTGTTTGGAGGCACAAAATTCATAAAATATTTTACATGATCTCCGCGATAGACTAGTCGGAGGACACTTTGTAGGAAACACTATAACACATAATGTTATTCAGTCCAGTTTTTATAGAGCTACAATATTGAAAAAATCTCATGCTTATGCCCATAAGTGTCTGATATGTCAAAGTTGTGATGGGAGAAATTAGAAGTCAGCAACTCTGATGTATCCTATTGCAGTGGAAAAACCTTTTCAATAGTGGGGGTTGGATATAATTCGGGAAATTTTCTCAAACTAAAAGAAGAATCACTGATATATCCTAAATTCTATAGGCTATTTCACATAGTGGATAGAGGCAGTCCCACTAAAGGAGGTGAACCATTAGGAGGTCATCAACTTTCTACAACAAAACATCATCTCTAGGTTTGGCATTCCTACGTCACTTTATTTTGACAATGCAACATATTTTGACTTTATGATTTCACATTGGAAAATTGTATTATCTTGAAACATTTTTCTAATTATTACCCACAAGGAAATGGTCTTGTTGAATCCACAAACAAGAACCTCATTTGTATCATTAATAAGATTGTATTCTTTGAACAACCAACCTGGGACTCTGCTTTGGTGAATGCCTTATGCACTAACTGAGCCATGCCTAATCCTTCTCTGAACACCTCCACTTACTTCGTGTTGTATGGAAAAGAAACCATCCTCCCGCTGAACATCTACTTTCTTATTCTCTAACTCTCCCAAGATTCCAAGCCATGTCTTTTAGTTTAGCGTAGGATGGACACTTTGCACAATTTATAGGAAGAAAGGTTGAAAGCTAAAGAAAAATTCTAACTCCACTAGATTCATATGAAGAGGTGATTTGATAGAAAGTATGTAGGGAAAAATAGCTTTTGTGTGGGTGACTTAGTCTTAAAGTGGGATAAAGCCCACGGGGAAAACGTTAAACGCACTAAGTTTCAGTCCTTGTGGATTGGTCCATACATAGTTCATGAGAAGGTTGGCCAACACACATATCATGTTCAATCACTTGATAGGGAATATTGACTCCCTCCCTGTCAGTGGAAAAGACATAAAGTAATATTTTTAATGAAGATTTGGGGTTGTGACCTACACTATGTACATAGTCATTTTCTATTTGTTTTTTTTCTTTGTTTAAATTTTGTGTTGTTTTCTCATGTGAATAGTTGTTTCTCCTAATTGCATTGTGTCTTCTAAGTGTGTGTGGGGCTGAAGTCTAAAGTGTCTTGTGATGCTCCATCATTTGGCTAGCCTTTATTTGTATTCCTTGTGTTTCTTAAATATTTTGGTCAATGAAGTCTAGAAGGAAAATATGATCTATCTGTAAGGATAATTTTGGTCCAACCATGAACCCATGGCTAGTCCGAAAACCTCCTGCCTACACTTGGTTTTTATTTTGGTGTTCTCAAACTTATCCAATTAGTAGAAATGGATAAAGGGAAAATCTAAATGAGAAAACCTAAATCAAAGGTCTTTATATGCTTCTCTGATGGAAAATCCTATTGTCCTATCAATAAGTCGAGATCCCTCTTTTGACCTAAAATAAATAAGTGTTGATGCATTGTTCACTTTAAATAAATAAATAAACGTGAAAGAAGAGAAAGGCTTATTGTGTAGAGAGGTGAAGCAAGCAAATCCATTAGGGTACTTTCCAGACTTGCTGGTAGTGGAGCAATTTTTGTGTTCCTCTATGACTCCATTGGGGTACTGTCTAGGCCTACTAGCATTAGAGCAACACCAAAGATGAAAAACTATACTCTAAAAATCTTAAGATCACTAGCTAAACTACACTTCCCAATTCAAAACATTGTGATTACGTTGAATCTTATGTTTTGTTCAAATGAGAAGGTATAAAGGGAACCATGTCTACCCATGGGGTAAGTGGGAAGGCCAAATTTATTTGCACGATGAATCAATAATCCCTGAGGAACTAAGGCTTGACACAAAAGAAACTAACCAATATAGAAAAGATGGAATTCAACCAGTGTGTCGCCAAGTGTTTCATATGCTTCAACACCCTAAAATTTTTTGGCTTGCACTCAAATTTGGAGAATTACTTGGTTTTTTCCTTGATTTTTTCAAACACTTAAGCTCATCCCATGAGCTTTCTTGAAGTTCTTTGGCTCCTTTTTCTTATTGTATTACTTGTCGTATTTTCACATGTTTGAATGCTATGTAATGTTTGTGAAGCTTTTTCTAGTGGTTTTGAAGGTCATTTTTTGTGTAAATGAGTTGTCCTAGACATATAAACATTTATCGTAGTCATATAAAAAGTCTTAAACATGGTCAAAAAAGTGTCCTCACGGTCATCCCAAAGTCTATCTTAAGTGTCACACTTGTCTTGTCTTGTGATGAGACAGTCGCACAAAGGGAAATGATTTGCTTATTTGTTCCAATGATATATGTTGTCATGTCATCAAATTTTGTTAAGTTTGTGATCATGAGTCCAACTCCCTTCTCACATGTTGATAGTGTTGGACCCATTAACATGTCAGGGGATATCCCTAGTAAGAAGTCCCAATTAGACCTCAAACCATTTGGTGTAGAAGTCCCAATAGTGGGTCTTATAGGAATGCCTTGACCGTGATTTCGCATAGAGGAAAGTAAGATAACTCTGTTGGTAGCAAGGGTGTGACCGCTACAATGAGTCAAGGAAGGTGCATGAAAGGTTCTAAAAAATGGGGGTTGATATGAGTGCGCCCCTTAGCAACCTGCAACAGTACTCAACTAGGAAGGGAACACATGAGTGAAGATGCATCACAAGATAGAAAGAAGGTCACCTAACAATCCAAAGTGATGGTTAAATCAATAGCACATCTACAACAAGATTCATATAATTTCTTACAAAACAGTTCATACACAACTATGTAACTTAAACAACATACATTTCTATATCAGCAGGAACAATCCAAATACAATAAAAACATCTACACAAAAAGGTGTTGGCTCTTATTATATAAAGAAGTGTAAGTTCCAATCATAAAATACATCCATGTAAACCTTCTAGCCCCAATAGTGGAACATTACAACCACATTTATCTACTCCTCCAAAGAGATGTACTAGATTCGTGCAATGGAGAAGCCAACGCACATTACAATATTTTCCAAGCTCTCTCGAAGATAGTCTTATCGGAAGCTTGGCTGACCAAAATCCCTTATAATGAGTTATGAAGTTCTATTTATAGCAAAGGGTGGGGTGACACATGACATTCCCCTTTATGACAGTTCAACTACCCTCATGACTCTTCACCTACTCTATGAATGTTACATCCAACTATTGACACTTGAATTACACTTGACATGACTCAACATTACAATGCACATGTTCCCATGTGAGACAAAATGGCTTGAGCAAGAAATGCAAGACATCACTGGCACTTGGTCCATTGTGATGAGACCAACTCTTTGACATGCTTGTGATGGTGAAGGTGGTGAGTTGATGCCAAGCTTGGTCATCCATGATGATGTGCATGCACCCCATGGTGACATCTTGCTGAAGTGAACTCTTGCCTCTATTGCGACTAGTGCATTGGTTCAGCTCATTCATCAAAATCATATGCTAACATGCACATGGTATTCCTGGGTGCAGCTGAACCAGCAACACGCCAATGCAGAGTGTCCGTGTTGATATTCAAGTGTGTGTTGGTGGTTATGCGCATCAACTTTTTGAGTTATATGTTTAGCTCCAGTTGGACTTGCTTCTTGTATTCACCTTGGTGAGTGTGTTGACTGGGTTGGATCACATGCATGCACACAATGACATGAATCCCTTGCATACGAATAACAACATTGCTCACCATGTCTACATGCTAGCTGCTAGGATAGATCTATAACTTGTACAGGTGCAGTTTCATCCGTGAGTGCATGTTGCGCCCACTATTGTTCTTGTTCCTACTGCAACTCATTCATCAGTACATGCAACTTCATGTTCTTCCTTGAGTTGTTGCCTCATCAAATGCAAATCCCTTTTTGTTCCATTCTTTGTCTTTGTGCAACCTTCATGTAGCATTGTCACCTCATAGTCTAAGTCTACTATTGTCATATATTGATGTTGCTTGTTGTGATGTTTTTGTGTTGTGATTCTGTTGGGATAGATCTATAACTTGTATAGGTGAAGTTTCATCCATGAGTGCATGTTACGCTCACTATTATTCCTGTTATTGCTGCAATTCATTCATCAGTAC
Source organism: Pinus taeda (assembly GCA_000404065.3). Classification (NCBI taxonomy): domain Eukaryota; kingdom Viridiplantae; phylum Streptophyta; class Pinopsida; order Pinales; family Pinaceae; genus Pinus; species Pinus taeda. The sequence goes on from APFE030351756.1 coordinate 281,526, forward strand.
ATGCAACTTCATGTTCTTCCTTGAGTTGTTGCCTCATCAAATGCAACTCCTTCTTTGTTCCATTCTTTGTCTTCGTTCGATCTTCATGTCGCATTGTTGCCTCATAGTCTAAGTCTCCAAAGTTTCTTTCATCATCAATGGATCTTCTTGAGCTTGCAACTTTGTTCCACCTCTGTGTTGTCAACAACCTTCCTCTTACATTCATTGCATTCGGTATGCCGCCATTAGTTATTGTTCATGATGCTGCTTGTTGTGATGCTGCTACTGTCATATCTTGATGTCCTTATCTACAAACAACTTGATATCTTCTTGAGAAGGCAAGCTCATAGACATTTGATCGACTACATCTATAGTTGTGCTTTGAATGGTGTCTTTGACTCTACTCCCTTGGAAACAATTGTACCTACATTTCTGAGAGGCAGATGAACACTTGCAATACCTAGAGACATGGCAACACTCATGGCAGGCAATAAGTTAGTTGTAAACCAAAATGAGCTTGAGAATTGAATTCTAACATACTTATGTGACTGATCATGAAGGTTGCATAATTTCGTCTTGGAGGTCTGGGGACTGACTGTCAAGACTGTACAAGGCATAGTCCAGGCTGCTGGTAGACTGAATGGCTTGTGGAACTACGCAATGCACAGTCTAGTCTAGCTACTGACTGTTGGAATTGTTCAATGCGCAATCTCAGCTGGCAATGGTTGTAAGCTTAGTGACTGCATTACGTAATTTTCTAGGCCGACAATCACTATCCCTTAGAAATGTGAAAAATAATCCTAGAGGACAATGTCTAGGCAGAAATGCACATTTCTTGAGAGGAAGATCGAGCCTTTCCTCTTAGGATTGTGTAATGTTGTCTTGGTGAGGCTCTTGGTGACGCAGAGACTAAGCCAAGGTTGCCTAAACTCACTAACTTGCAACTAAAAGTGAATTTGAGTGCAAATGCATGGTGATATTGAGTGTAAGCATAAGTGAATGATGATGCATGCAAATGTCGAATGATAGATTTAGAAAATGGAACAACATGCATGTGGGTGAGGCGAGTCACTGAATCGGTGACCGTTCGTGAAAAACATTTTCATGCATGCGACAACAATGAGATAGCAACGAAAAATGAAACATTGCTAGGAAAAGATAATATACATGTAAATGAAAACAAGCATTCAAAGAAATCAAGCTAATAGTACTCATACAAGCAAAAACAAAAAAAGAAATAGAAATGTAACACAAGTCATGGAAGGCGAACCTACCCCAAAACAACTGAGCTGAATGTGTCGACAACTCCTAGATGTGATGTGGGATGTCATAGGTGCAAGGTTGATGTAAGGAATGAGCTCTGTAGCATCCATTTTATGAGTTTTGATAACATCTAGGTTGAGACTCACATGCCACAAATCTAGGGAAAGGGGCACTGGGTGGGAGTCTTTTGAAATGATCCTCACATGTAACTTCCAATTGCTAAACATAGATCCCTAGAACACGGAATGCCTTTGCATGCTGCCTTGGGAGAGTAGCCCATGCATGCAAGTTTGTTTTTCTTAGTCCTGGAGAGAACGAGTCAACCCAGCGGCACATGCAAGAGGTTGTTAGATTGCTGGGAGAAAATATGCATTTCTAGATGGGAGGCACGCTGGCTACCCAGGAGATTTGTGCAATTTCTGGGCCTAGTAGTTGATTGCTACCCAAATTTTCCCAAATTCTAGGCTAAGCAACTCTGCTGGGAAAAATTGTGCAATTTTCACTAAGTGTTGACTGCTAGAATTGTGTAATTCTGGAGCCTAGTAGGTTGCCAGTCAAGATTGTGCAATTTCTGGAGGGAAGGCTAGTTTCCCTCAAAAATTGCGTAATTTCTTGGGGGAGAAACTTAGCCTGCAACTAGACCAAGTCTGAGTGATCAACCTATGAGGGGAATGCATGGAATTGTGATCGACATGCTGCCTTTGTGCAAGCAAAACACTAAAGCTTGTGAACTTGATGAAGAAACACAAGCTTCTATGAAACGTTGGAAGGGAGGATCCAAAACAACGTTAAGGAAAAATTTTGGATGGTAGTGGTAGCTGCTACAACACCATACTTAACCATTTTAATAAATTCTTCTCGACTTGGAAACTTATCTTCATCGGGCCCTAACTAAGCTATGCACTGTGCAGTGTCATCCCTCATTGATGTGAAGTTCCTCCCTGGAACTATATAATGCGTAGTCACTGTCCTCCAGGGCATTGGTTCTATGCAATTCCAGAGTCCAACAACCTCCCTTGAACCCTAGAATAGCATAGTTGTGCCTCCCAATGTGAATTGAATTATGCACTTTCTACTTTCAGTCCTCAATTTTTTACCTTGCCCGCTAGAAACTCATAATGTACAAAGAGCTTAGCCTCCCTTGGCCTCCAAAACTATGCAGATGTTTCCTCTAGTGTCTTTCCCTTAGTTAGAGCTCGCTATCCCCAAAGACTACAAATATTCTCCCTTCAAGCTTCTCTGCTTCCCAGTCCCCCTTTCCTCTCAAAACTATGCAACATTGTCACCTCAGAGCCTCATCCCACAACAACCACTACCTAATTGAGCTATGAAATCCTGACCCTCAATGGGAACTGCATAATGTTTCTCCTCATTGAGGATTGTGACAAAATGATACAAGTTTGAGCTCTTCTCTATGTAGTATCAGTGATCAATCTCTCTCCATGTCAGCTGGAACTGCTTAATGTGTAGTTACTGAGCCCTTCCTCCCAATCTATAACCTATACCAGGCTTAGTTCATGGATAGCATGCATCATCTTAGACTATGGAATTTTAGGATTGATGTCATCCTATCATGAGTGAATTGCGGGAACAGGTACATTATTGAGTCATGGCGAGACGATGAAGAAGGATAAGGAGGGATGGATTCCTAAAGACTAAATTGTAGATGAACTTACGAGTGGAACTATAAAAATCAATCAAAGGAACACAAGTTTGCAACCACCTCTCGAGGCCAAATATCATTGAAGGCCCCGCATCATCAAGCTTTGTGGAGGAGGAGGGAATGGATATCCAAGAACACATCTATCACTCAGAAATGACAACATCTTAACATTGCCACATCATCAAGCCAATCCATGTCAGAAATGCATGTCAAGTTGTGTCATGAGTTTCCATATATGACATCACTGGTGTGGACCATGTATATTGTAATCAAATGTATTTTAAAGTGGAAATCCAGAGGAAACATAAATATGAAGAGTCATGTATGTTCAAAATTCATAGGAAGTTCAATAGTCATGAAGGTTGTCAAAGAGTCACAAGTGGGAAGCACCACCCCTTGGTTATATATACCCCCTCATTATATGAGTAAAGAAATTTTCACCTTGGCTCATCACAAGGAATTAGAGAGATCAAATAGTTCTTGGAGGAGAAAGGAGTGGCTCTAATGTCCCACTACTGGGGCTAGTGATTTAAAATGTTAATATATGTCTTGGAAAATTTTCTTAATAATAGAAGCCTTTTTAGGCCAACACGTTCTTCATGCATGAACTATGAATGTTTGTAAGACTATTGGGCTATGTTATATTCTTTCCACGACTAACCTACGTAGTGAATTGGGGGGTTATAGGGGTGGCGGAGCCCCACCTTTGTTGCGCCGATTGCGCAGCGGGGGGGTCACAGGGAGGGCGGGAGCCCCCCTTGTCCGGGGGGTTTGAGGGGGGCGAGTAGCCCCCCTCTATGGGGTCCGGGGCAGCGCCCCGAGAATTTTTTTTTTGGACCCTATATTAGGTTGGGCGAACCTACCTATGGTTTTCGATCCATGGTTTTGGACGCAATGTTTTTCGGCATGTATAAATATGTATTGTAACATTGAAAGGAACATACTGAAAAATCAAGCTGGTAGTCCCGGTTTTGGGATCCAGTGGGAAATCCCTGTGTATATGTGTTTTATGTGTTATGCTCTCGCATTTTAATTTTTCTTGTGATTTAGAATTCATATGCAGGTAATTTATGTACGGGGTTAAAACCTACATTTGGTATCAGAGCTATTTTGGCTTCAATGGGACGCATTTGTTGCTGAGGGGTTTTGCTCAGGCCTATGGTAGACCCTTTTCAGAGGGATATCTACGAGATCGATTCTGGTGGTGAAAGAAGATGGTGAGCAACAGAAAGATAGAGATTGAGAAGTTCAATGGTCAGAGTTTTGAGTTGTGGAAACTCAAGATGGAGGATTCGTTGGTGGATAAAGATCAGTGGATCATAGTAGATCCAGGTACTAAACCAACGGGAGTGACCGATGAAGAATGGAAGAATTTGGATCGGAAGGCAAAGAGCACAATACAATTGTGTGTCTTAGATTCAGTATTGTTGAATGTATTAGGGGAAGCTACGACGAAGGCTCTGTTGGACAAGTTAGGGACTCTGTACCAATCTAAGTCTCTGGTGAATAAACTATTCCTGCGGAAAAAGCTATATAACCTGAGGATGAAAGATGGAGACTCGGTGACAGAGCATCTGAATGCGTTTAATACTGTGGTAAGCCAGTTATCATCTATTGATATTAAAATTTTAGATGAAGATAAGTGCATCAGTCTGTTGTTTTCTCTACCAGATTCGTGGGATAGTCTGGTTATTGCAATAGGTAGCAATGCAACTGCTTTGCAGTTTGATGAAATAGTCTCAGCCTTGTTGACGGAGGAGATGAGATGGAAAAATATGGACAACCAGAATGGTGATGCCTTGTCTGTACGCGGACGGTCCTAAAACAGAAACAAAAATAATTCATCGAGTGGGAGATCTAAATCTCCAGGAAAACCTATAAAGGTGGTGTGCTAGAAATGCGGAAAGGAAGGGCAGTTCATATGAATGTGGGGATGTGTACTTGGCTTCTTCAAGTACACATGTAGATCATGAGGCATGGTTGATTGACTCAGGTGCATCCTTTCACTTCACTCCCCATAGAGAGTGGTTCTGCGAGTATGAGAAATATGATGGTGGTGATGTCTTCTTAGGAGATGATAGGAAGGCTAGAATCATTGGTCACTGAAAAGTAAAGTTGAAGTTGCAAGGTGGAAGGATTAGAACCCTTTCGGGTGTTCTGCATATTCCTGCATTGGCCAAAAATCTGATTTCTGTAAGCAAGTTCGATGATGCAAGTGTAAAGACACTATTCGAGAAGGATACTTGCAAGATGGTTCGAGGAGCACGGGTATTGATGCGGGAGCTCGGATTGGAACTTTGTACAAGCTGGAAGGTAGCACTGTTGTTGATGGGTGCAATAGTTCTATGGTTCTTGAAAATGGAGTAGAAAATCTAGTGGTCTCTGGAGAGAAGACCATGCTGTGGCATCAAAGGCTTGGACATATTGGAGAGAAAGGGCTTCGAATACTTCATGGTAAAGGTATGGTAGAAGGTATGAGTAATAGCTCTCTGGATTTTGATTTCTGTGAAAATTGTGTATATGGGAAGCAGAATCGGGTGAGTTTCCCCTCTGGTGATAAGAGGATGAAACAAATATTAGAGCTTGTGCACAGTGATGTGTTTGGACCTGTGAAAGTTCCATCACTAGGTAAGTCTATGTACTATGTATCATTTTTATATGACTTATCAAGGACTAAATGGATATATTTCCTTAAGAAGAAATCTGAAGTCTTTGATAGGTTTAAAGAATTTAAGGCTCTGGTGGAAAATCAGACAGAGAAGAAGATAAAGGTGTTGAGGACAGATAATGGTGGAGAATTTTCCAACAAGGAATTTGAAGAATTCTGTAAGAAGTGTGTTATAGCATGGCATAAGACTACTCCATATACACCTCAGCAAAATGAAGTCGCAGAAAGAATGAACAAGACGTTGATGGAAAGGGCAAGAAGCATGCTCAGTGGTGCTAGGTTAGGACAAGAATTCTGGGCAGAGGCAGTGGATACTGCATGTTACTTGGTCAACAGGTCACCTTCATCAGCGTTGAGGATAAGACTCCACAAGAAGTATGGACTGGTAAGAAACCCTCTCTTTCACATCTGAGGGTATTTGGATGTGATGCATATGTACATGTTCCAAAGGAGAAATGACCCAAGTTGGATAGTAAATCTGAAAAGTGCATCTTTATTGGGTATAAGGATGGTTTAAAGGGTTATAAGTAAGCTTTGGAACCCAGTAACAAGGAAGGTTGTGTACAGTCGAGATGTGGTGTTTAGAGAGGTGAAATATGTTATTAAACATGAAGTCCAACCAAAGGAACCTGCGAGATAGAGTTTGAACTCAAGGAGGAAGAATCAGACTCTGTAGCAGAGGAGGAATCAGAAAATGAAGATACACAAACTTCGATTGTGAGAATATCAGTTCGAGAAAGAAGGCAGCCAGAAAGGTATAGTCCATATGCTTTCTGTTCAAATTTTGCTTTGTATGTTACTGATGATGATCCCAGAATTGTGAAGGAAGCAGTGGATTCAGAGGATAGAAAACTCTGGAAAGAGGTCATGGTTGATGAAATGGCATCTTTGCACAAAAATAAGGCTTGGGATTTGGTGGAGTTGCCGACTGGAAGGAAAACCATTGGTAGCGAATGGGTGTTCAAGAAGAAGACAAATGTAGAAGGGAAGGTGGAGAAATACAAAGCTCAGTTGGTAGCAAAAGGTTATTCCCACATGTCGGGAATTGATTTTGGTGATATTTTTTCTCCTATTGCCAAGGTAACTTCTATTAGATTACTTTTATCTATTGCTGCTGCTTCTGATTTTGAGGTAGAACAGATGGATGTGAAGACATCATTTCTTCACGGGGATTTGGAAGAGGAAATCTACATGAATCAACCTGAAGGCTTTGCAGTGAAGGGTAAGAAAGAACTGGTATGCAAGTTAAAGAAGTCTCTGTATGGGTTAAAACAGTCACCAAGGATGTGGTATCAGAAATTTGAAACATTTATACGGGGACTTGGCTTCACCAGAAGCAAAGAAGATCATTGTGTGTATTTTAAATTAATTTGTGGCCGTGTTATTTATCTGGTCCTGTATGTGGATGATATGTTGTTGGTTGGAAATGACAAAGAAATTATCCAGGATTTGAAGACCCAATTGTCCTCCAAATTCGACATGAAAAATCTCGGTGCTGTAAACTATATTTTTGGGCATGGAAATTAAAAGAGATCGGGCAAAGAGGAAGCTCTTGTTAAACCAGAGGAAGTATGTTGAGACAATA